>JAIPRK010000969.1:0-31665 GCA_025469195.1 Chaitophorus viminalis
TTTATTTCACGAGCAATCGGCTTTCCGTGTCTTGAATATCAAATATTATCAGCTCTGTCTTTATGAATATAATATCGTGAGAGATAAATATCGATCTCAACAAGCGTAGTAAAATTACAAAGTCCAGGTAAACACACTCGAAAAGTGTCGTCTTGACTCAGTTGACATGTGAGTTCATTCTAGTTTTATTCTTTTAAATTTCACTTTTTTAAAACTAGTTATAAATAATAATAAACCAATTTTTAGACAATTTAAATCAGGGATTATTCATACAATTATAAAAATTACATTTTAAAATACCATATAAAACTCTAAATTTTTACATTAAATTCTTTCATTCTAATTTCAATGTAAATTAGCTACTATCTTGATCTTATATTTAACTATTTTATTAAAATTTTAAACATTACCTGTGGGTGCCGGGGAACTCTTGCTCATTTTTTTTTCAATTTTAAACATATCTATATCAATTTAGAATATAATAATAATTTATTTTAATTTTATTTTATTTATGTTTTTTCAACTTCTAATTTTTTAACCCTTTTAAAGTGCACTTGATTAAAACTAGTTATAAATAATAATAAAATAATTTTTAAAATCTATAATAATTGTTAAAACATTTGAAAAAAATAATCATTCGTACACTTGTAAATAATAGATTTTAAAATAAAATAAGAAATTCTAAATTTTTACATTAAATTCGTTCATTCTAATAAAAACGCTTGTTCAATCAAATTTGATGGTCAAATAATAATTGATAGTCAAACACCATAATTTTTTTTCCACATGTATGTATCTATATTGAGCAGCAACTAAATACCGTTTTTCGTCAGCATACGTCCCAAAATCAGCACTTATTGTAATTTCACACACTCACAACATATTAGGTATATCGTATAACTTAAAGAATAATGTATGAGGTTTATAACATCATATATAATTAATATTTTAAATTCTACTTTTTTAAAAGAGGGTAGCAAAAAAAAAATATTTGTACAATTTTAAATTTTATATTTTAATTAAAAAAAAATATAAATTATTACATTAAATTAATTCATTCCAATTGCAACGTAAATTAGCTACATTATTGATTGTATATATAACTATTGTTTTAATATTTTAATCAAAACCTGTGGATGCTGGGAACCCTTGCACAATTTTTTTTACATTTTCATACTTAACAAATTAATCAACTATGAATGCAATAATAACAATTTTATTTATGTTTTTACAACTTCTAATTATTTTAGTATTTTAAATTTCACTTGTTTAAAACTACCTAGTCATAAGTAATAATAAAACAGTTTATTATACCTATAAAAAATGTTTAGACAATTTAAATCAGAAATGTGATTTATTCAATTATAAATATTAAATTTTAAAATAACGTAAAAAAAAACTCTTTATTTTGACACAAAATTAATTCATTCTAATTGCAACATAAATTAGACACCTTCTTGATATTATATTTAACTATTATGTTCAAAATTTACACAAAACCTGCGGGTGCCGGGGAACCCTTGCACAATTTTTTTAGATTTTAGAACATATACATACATAATAAGAATGTAATAACAAAAATTTTATTTATATTTATCGATATCTAAATTTTTTAAATATTTTTCTAAATTTCACTTGTTTGAAACTATAAAAAATAATAATATAGCAGTTGTTGATATATATACAAAATGTTTAGGCAATATAAATCAGTTATCATTCGTACAATATGAAATAATACATTTTAATATTATAATATGAGAAATTCTAAATATTTACATTCAATTCGTTCATTCTAATTACAACGTAATTTATTTACCCTCTTGGTATTATATATTACTAGTTTATTAAAATTTTTAACAAATCCTCAGGAAGCCCTGCACAATTTTATTCAATATTTAAAACATTTCAACTTTATCAACTAGGAATATATTAATTACAATTGTATTTATGTTCTTCTAACTTCTAATTTTTTAAATCGTTGAAATTTCTGTTGTATTGTTCATAATAATTATAATTGTGTTTATGTTTTTTTCAACTTTTAATTTTATTAAACCTTTTAAATTCCACTTATTTAAAATTACTAATAAATAATAATAGAACAATTTAAGATATCTATAAAAAATGTTTAGACAATTTAAACGAAAATCATTGATACAATTATAATTAATATAACGTTTTAAAATAACGAAAAAAACTTTAGATTTTTACATAAAATTCATACGTTCTAATTGTAACGTAAATTAGATACCCTCTTCATAATATGTATAACTATTTTATTAATATTGTGATGAAAACCTGTGAGTGCCGGGGATCCCCTGCTCAATTTTTTCACAATTTTAAACACTATTTATATCAACTAAGAATTTAATAATTACAAATGTATTTATGATTTTTCGACATCTAATTGTTTACATTTTTTCTTAATTACACTGATTTGAAACAATTAACAAATAATAAAAAATAATTTTTGATATCTATAAAAAATATTTAGACAATTTAAATTAGAAACATTTTTTTCATACATAAATATTACATTTTAAAAGAACATAAAAAAGTCTATATGTCTACTTTTTTTTCATTCACTCTAGTTGAAACATATATTAGCTAGTTTCTTGATATTATATATAACTATTGTATTCAAATTTAAAACAAAGTCTGCGGGTGCCGGGGAACCCTTTCACAATTTTTTTCAATTTTAAACATAGTTATATCAATTTAGAATGTCATAATAATTATAATTGTGTTTATGTATTTTTCGACTTCTAATTTTATTAAACATTTTAAATTGCACTTATTTAAAACTAGAAACAAATAATAATAGAACAATTAAAGATATCCAAACAAAATGTTCAGACAATTTAAACCAGTAATCAATCGTACAACTCTAAATAATACATTTTAAAATTAATTAAGTACCTCTAAATTTTTCCCCTAAATTCATTTCTCCTAATTGCAACGTAAATTAGCTATCTTTTTGATCTAATATTTAACCAATATATTAAAATTTTAATCAAAACCTGCGGGTGCCGGGGAACCCCAGGACAATTTTTTTAAATTTTAAAACATAGACATATCAAATAAGAATTTAATAATAACAATTTCAATTATGTTTTTTCAACATCTAATTTTTTTAAATTTTTAATATTTTTAACTTGTTTTAAACTATAAGATCATAAATAATAATAAAACAATTTTTAGACAATAAATCCAGTAATCATTCATACAGTTAATAAGAAAGAAAACAATTATACAACTTCTAATTGTTTTAATCTTTTAAAATTCACTGGTTTCAAACTAATTATGAATTATAATAAAACAATTTTTGATATCCATTAAAAATGTGAAAACAATCGAAATTAATAATCATTCTTACAATAATTTTAAAATGTATTATTTATAATTATTATAAATACTTATTACATTTTAAAATAAAATGAAAATCAACATTTTTACATTAAGTTAATTCATTATGGTTGCAATGTAAATGTAATACCTCCTTGATAGTATATATAACAATTTTATTAACATTTTAAACAAAACCTGTGGGTGTCAGCCACCTCTCACGCAACTCAGCGAGTTGCTGGCGGCTTACATGGAGCTACTAGGTGGTCCGTCGGGGATGATTTGACCACACAATGTGGACAACAAATCAAATGCCGACTCAATCGTAGTGTATTTTTTTTTTCGTATAACAAAGTAGAGCAACAGATTTAAACATGTATATAATAACAAAACAATACGGAATATGATAAAAATAAAAATAATTATATGTCTAATATGACAGATGGTAACTATTATAGCTGGTATGAATTTGGAACTATAGGCTATAAATTAATGTCCAGATTTCGTATCCAATCAATCACATCCATGTTAGCTGTATGTATACCATTTATAGTGCCTTTGAATGCACGTAATGGGCATTCAGTTACTATATGGAAGATTGTTTGCATATCATTTCCACAGTCACATGAAGGAGTAGTGCGTAATTTCCATTTGTACATCATATGGTTACATCTTCCATGGCCAGCCCTAATGCGATTTAGGGTCACCCAAATTTGTCTAGACAGATCGAAGCCTGGTTGCTTGGAAGTTGGATTGGTAACAATGTTTTGTCCATCAGGGTTCTTCGCCATCCAATCCTCAAGCCATTTGGTATTTCTCCCGGTGTTTTCCAGTAATAGCATCTCTGTGGTTTTCCAGGGTTATTTGCGTGACTTAAGACGTAGTCTATCCACATTTAGTCTTATATCTGCGTGTATCGGAAGGTTCTTGTTATTGTTTATCTTAGTCCATTCCCGGATGAGAGTTTGTTCTCTTCGGATCTTAGGAGGAGCTATATTGCTTAGTACTGGGAGCCATTTTAAAGGGGTAGTTTTTAATATTCCCCCTATGATTCTCATTGCTGAGTTGAGCTGTGTATCAAGTAATCGTTGCGTTAATTATAAGTAAATAAAGAAATGATTTACCAAGATGGTGTTGTCATGTGTAGATTCAGCAACCTTTTCATGCACAATTGAACTTTAGGTATTATTTAGGTATTGATGGATGCCTCACTGGCGAGTAATAACAATGATAAATAATGCAAAAGAAACCAATGTATTTAATTTATATATTATACAGAAAAAAGATATACTAAAAGTTCCCACACGGGATAACAAGAACGACAGCGTGTTATATGAAAAACAAAAACGAAGAAGTAATGACATCCATAGGTTATGAAATAATAATCAAAGATATTGCAATCATTTGCATATAAAAATAATGATAATAATGACATAAACGGGGAAAGAAGAAAAGAGTGGAGTTTGGTACAGTCGATAAGACCGCCGGGTGGGCGCCGATAACATAATGACTGTGATTGGTGTGAACACTAGTTTATTAATTTCTTTGACTTATTCTGATAAGTTTGATGAACTGGTGTAATTTGTATCTTGATACTGATCTACAAATTGTTTTCAAAAATGAATTGCATTCAAAATTGGAGCAAACTGAAGAACAACCAAAAAATGGATTAAAGGCGTTACGGGTGTGTAATAAAGAAATATTTTCAAATATCCATCGTTTGTTAAACACTTTTTGTACTATACCACTACACCAGTATACATATAACAAAGCCAGAGCGGACTTTTTCTTGTCTTACGTAACTTAAAAGTTAAACACGCAGACGAAGTACCTCTTCTACTTTTATTTACAAACAGGATGTATGGTTAAATTCATAAGTATAATGTATATAATATCTATTAAATTGTTTTAAATTGTGAACTCACAATTTTGGCAATCCATAAAGATGTACTATTAACAGCCGAGGAAGTATTGGATGATGTGGCAAAAAAACCAAGAAAATTATATTTTATATTACCTATAATTTATAATCTTACAAATAATGAAAACTGCAATAAATACCTAATTTATCGTATGACATTTTTAAAACAATATAAATTGTTATGACAAATGGGGTGTGGGGGGACGGAGCTCCCCAACTTTTTATTATAATTATAATAAATTTCAAAAATAAAAATCTATTTTAAAAATATTGTTTTCGGTAAAATGTTTGAAATTCACATGAAAAAATAATAATAAGACCACACAAATAAAATAATTTTAAATCGAATCTTTTATATTATTATAATTTAAATAACAATATTAATAATAATAATAATAATAATAATAATAATAATAGTATGGTTATTAATACATTCCCTAATGACCCAGTTAAACTTTTAAATTGTAATTTGTAAAACTTATTCAATATAAAAGATAAAAAGCAAGTCTATACACCTAGCCATGTTTCAGATTTTTAAATAATATTCAGAAAAAGTATATAAAATATTTCTACTACCATAATCATTATAACCATTAAATTTTAATCAATGTTATCATATTATATTATAGACTTAATAGCAAGAATAATAACCAAATTAACAATAAATCACATTTTTATAACAATTCATAAATAATAATGTATGCATTGTTCATATAAAGTAAATAATATTATTAGAACCTATTAATTATTATTAAAACTATTTGATTACATTTAGCTCATGGGGTATAAATTAACAATACTAAATGTGATACTTAATGATAATAATTATTCTCATCATGTTCTCTTAATTCTAGTGAAAAATATGCCAAGGTTCATTGTGCAATGTCCACTATTAATTTAAAATCTTCGACACTTAGTCGTACAGCACTAATTTATAACTGAATTAATACAAAGTATAAAGTCAGTCGGTCAAAAGGAATTAACAAAGCCACTTATTTCGTATACAGAAAATACACTAGTGTTCAATATTTTATACTTTCTATGCTATTCTTCTTTGGGCTAATAAAATACGTAAGTAAACTTATAGTAAGCTATGATTAATAATTTGTTAATAGAGATCAGTGGTGAGCAGAAGGGTGAGGGTATAGACCCCCCATTAACTTTTTTAAATACCTCATATTATATATTTTTGACAAATATTTATAAAAAAAAATTGCAAATTAAACAATCATCTCATCCCCCTATGACAAAATCATTTGAACGCCACTGATAGACATATAAATATATTATATAGATTATTGATACATAAGGCTAGGGACTTCATGTCCTAAAAAACCTTAAAATATGCATGCATTTATGCCCTTAAAAATTATAATATATGCTATTAAAATATACAAAAATGCTAAAATATGCTCTAAAAAATTTTTATTTTTCGTAAAAAACGTACAAAAATTACAAATTTATAAAGGTACACTAATATTTTAATTTCTTCTTTATGCTTGCCTTTAAACAGAAAAAAAACAAAAATTTCAATTATAGGTCCATATACGAAACAATTCTAATAAAATCAGTGTAATAATTATTTAAATATACGTAATACGTTATAGCTTGGAAATAATAATTTATATTTATCTAGTACGACGTACCCCTGTAGATTCTATAATAAATATTAAATGTGTTATTACTTATTTGTAATAAGTGTACTTGTATGGTTCTTGAATGGCCGGTACCACGCTACGATATAATTGCTGAAAGTTGTAATGCTAATACAGTTTTTACACATTCTTTGTAATAAGGATACATTATGTCATAGGCACAAATTTTGTGTGGTACAAATCTTATTCAAATCTGAGGGTGATTAAACCCCAACAAAAAATGTGTCGTCTAATATTAGTTATTTTATTTAAATAACGCGTTGCAACGTAACAATCACATGATGCACTTGAAATACATTTTTAAAGATGCAAAAGTCTGTTTTTTTCGCAAATACGTTCAAAACTATTTCAGTATTTATTTCAATATATATCATTACTAAATCAGTTAATATTTTCTGGCCAATGGCATATTTTGATTCACCGCATGGTTGAAAAACTGTGCTTACATGAGACCGAAGAAATGGACAAGATGAAAGTTACTTTATACAATGTAAACAAATTTAACATATTTTTGTATGATTTTTTTTATTCTAGGCATAAATTCAGTTTAGCTGCATTTATAGCATTTTTAGGGATAATCGTTTAGGTATGCATTTAAAAACATTATTACCAAAATACCAACTGAAAAGAGTTTCTGAAAGATTTAAGTTTAGGTTAAGATAGCTATTACAATTCAATCACTTCATAATGGTTAATAATGGCTTCTTTATAATATAAGTAAATCTTTATTTAGGTATAATAAAGCTATTTGCTGTTAGTTCAAATTCTTTCTTCTGAAAATATTTTTCTTAAATGGTTCGTTCATGATAATATCAAATATCAGATACCTAGTGTAAATTATTGTACCATTGATTCATTTATTCTCTGTTCATTTTCTGCTCTTATATTTTGAGTAAATTCGTAATCTGCATTAGTAGCTACTACCTACTACTAAATACATATATGATTCATGGCGTTTTCTTTTTGGTGTTAATATATTACATTATATAAATGTAAATTTTATAATAGGTGATATTATTATTTACCGATATTTGGTATTTTTATAAAAATTTTATGTTTAGAAGAATATTCTGCTACTTTACTCTAAATAATAGAAAATTGTGTCAAGTTTCTCGTGTTTTCAAAAGTTTGAATTACTACATCATTTATTTTAGTTGTTGTTTTACCTAAAGTTGTATTTCTTTTGTTGTAATTTATTGCTATGAATTATTGTTTGTAAAATATCATAAGATATGAATAAGTCGAACACAAATATCAAATGTTTTGAAATGCGTCGTATTTCTAAAAAAAAAGAAATCTCAAACTTTTGAGTATTTTAATCTGTATTATATAAAATGAGAAGTTTGAATACTTCTTATAAATCAATATATTATGTGTTATGATTATATTTCATAGTTATATTTTTAATTTTTTTAAAAATAATGTAAAACTCACATCAAAGTACTTCTCAAGACCTAGATATCACTACCTCATTACTAAGTACTATAGCGATGAACTGGACTTTCCAGTATGGATAGGTTTAATTTGTTTTATATGTTTCCTTCTGCAGTATGGGTATCGTCTGGGGTCTGGCTATTGTGATGCGTAACACATTATCATCCATAGTGATGTTGTATATATTTTTAAATAATATTTAGTAGAATTGCAGGATTAATATAAAGATTTTTAGTTTAATTTTAAAAGTATTTACAGTTTTAGTCATAGTTTTAAGATTTTCTTAATAGGTATGTATAGATTAAATATATGAATAATTTTTTTTAATTTTCAGATTTTTAAGATTTAGCCAGAAAAATAAATTGCCTTTCCAAAATTGTTGTCAAATGGCCAAATAACATTTTATAAAAATCTATAAAGCCAAAGGTAAATAGATAAGATACATAAAATATAAATAGATAAGTGTATATTCGAAGATAAGAGGGTATGACAAAAATTAAAACCCGAAGGATTTAATCCCTATAATTATTCTAAGTAATAGTAATAAAGTATATATTATAAAAAACAGTACTTACCTATCACCTATGTAGGTAATAGGTATATTGTATTTAGGTACTACGATGATAGTTGAATTTACGGTATTATTGGATCGAGTAGAATAATGGGGGGCAAGTGGTGGTATAATATAAGTATTAGCTAAGTATTTCATTAAGTAATTATTCAACTGAGTAAGCAGTAAGTTATTATTTTTAGCGACTTCCGAATTTCCGATGCCAATGCGTAATATTGTGCGTAGTGCGTAGAACGTAGAAGTAGGTCGTGTCACTCGTATTACAGGCAATGATTCATTAGTACTATGTAAACTTGTTATTACTAAATTAATTAGTAATAACTTAATTGTCAAATTTAAATAGTTTCATAATTTTGAATAAATAGTATGATTTAATCATCTAAATAAGATTATTCGTCTTATTGTTTGGAGTACACCGTTATCATAACCACAGATTTACCTACTTCCTAACATAAATTGTTATAGTTGTTACATAGTTGTAATACGTAGAATATAGATAAAACAAGATAATTAAGGCAGTACAGAAGCAATATAGTGTTGATTATAATCTATCCCATAATCACTGGTGTGTGGTAGTTCAGTAGTTGTATATTCACTATTCAATCTATAAGACTATTTAGATACTATGAAGCATGGAATATATTGGTTTTACTATGATATGTTTTTGAATTATGTTCTCTGTCAACACGTAGGTATTACTTAGAGTACTAGCATGATTTCAAAGGCTTGCTCCGATCATCAAAAGGAAGGACAGTTTTTTTGTAAAATATCAATAAAATAATGTAAGTTCAACAACATTTTAAAAATTTAACAAGAAGTTTCTTATACAATTTTCTTACTTCTATAAAAAAATATCGAGTTTCTGTGATAACAATTGTTTATATTTTTAAATAAGTGTTTGATTTCAAAATGTTGACAAAATTCGACAAAAATCATGATTTTGTAATCATGAAATCTGTAGCATTTTCGTAATTTGAAATTCATAAAACATTCTATTTAGGACTTTAAGGCTAAGAACTTAAACACAATGTTCTTCACGAGTTATTATTTATATACCTAATACCTATAGCTACTTATGTAATTAACAAAAAAAATTTACAGGATTCTCAAAAATATATAAAATGTAAGCATCAATCATCATCATATATCAAATTTTTAACTGACATTTCATGAATATTTGTTGAATTATCCAAATATTTATGCAAATTTTGATTAAAACGGCATGTTAGTTAATTATTTTATTGTACACAAATATTAGATATAACTCAAAAAAACTTGAAATATAAACTGGGTACATAGATAGAATTATATATGAATATTATTATAATAATTCCAACTGTTAATATTAAATGAATAGAATCAAATTTTAAAGATTCTACTAATATGGGCGATTTTTTTCGAAAAATTTGGATTAACATATGATTATAAAATGATTAGAAACTTCGTACGTGTATAAATATTTAATTTTATAAAGTTATGTAAGCTATCTTTAGAAATAGTACCTATGTCTTACTGTGCCTCCGTTCAAAATTATTTTTCGATATTCCTCACACACAAGTTTTTGAATTGAATAAGAACTTCGTGCAGTCTTCCGTTTCTGTGCCTTATTCACCTCCTTTATTTACCCCTTTTGATTCTGAACGGAGTGATGGAATTAATTGGTTTTACAATAATGTGTGTTTTTTTTTTTATTTATTAATTTTTGTGTCTGATACATTTTTTGGCAGTAAAAATGCTTCGATCTTCTTAAACAGCAACTTTTCTGAAAGGAAAGTGAATGTAGATAATACTTGAACTAATCAAAAATCAATTTTTTACAATATTTTTCAAAAGAATCGAAAAACAACATAAAAAAATGACGAAAAAACGGGAAATTTTTACGCAAAACTATGTTTTGACAAAATAAAATTTTTTAAATGCTCTAAATCAAAAACGGAAACCGCAAACACTTGAAATTTTCACCAAATCTTTATATTGGTTTTTTTCTATACTTGGTTAAGTTTTCAAAGTATTTTGACATATTTTGATTTATTTAGAGACAATTTAAAATTTCGATTTTTGTAATTAATTTTTTTTTTGAAATATCTATAAATTTTATTTGGCTGTCCGAAAACCCTTGAAAAGTTGATACAAGATTTATTATAAGTTATACTTATCGTAACTAAAAAATATCGGAGATCGATTGACTCAATTTTTTTTTATAAGCCTATAAAATTCAAATTTGTATAAAATATGTTAAAATCGCTATAATTTGCAAGTTATTTTGTAGTTGAAAATTCATGAAATTTTTTTGTTTATACTTAAGGTTCAAAATTTTAACATTAGGTTATCCATAAGTAACTCTTCAAAAAACTAGAAAAAATTTCTTCCGGACTTTTTGAAAAAAATTTATGACCGTTTCAAATTTAAAGTTTTACGAAATTGCATAAAATAACGATTTATCCTCAGACGATTTTAAATACTTTTCATTTTTCAAAAAGTATGTCACAGAAACCCAAAATTTTTACCAGTTAAAATTATTGGCATTTTCTTTGAGTCATATTTTTTTCAAAATATTATACATATTTTTAAGTAACTTTAGGCATTTGAAATATTCGATTTTTTACATGATTTTTTATTTTTATTGATAAAAAAAATTTGGCTAGTACAAAGTACTTGAAAATTTAATAGAAAATTTCACAAAAATGGTTGTTACTGTAATTTCAAAATTATTCAAATCTATAGGCACAATTATTTTTTATAAGCGTTTGAAAAGCAAATATTGACATAATATTTCAATTTAAATGTAACATTAATCATAATTCATAATATATTATATAATATACCTATATTCTAGACCAACATATCATCTCCGTTCAGAATCGTTATTTGTGTACAATGATACCTATCATTGCATTGAAATTTAACAAATCCATTTTAAATTTTAATGACCTATCCCTATGAATGAGGTCCACTCCATGTCCTACTGTACAGCAGAGCGAGGCTCATTCGGTTCTTTTTTATTTTACGTTTTTGGTAAAAACCAAATTTTCATTTATTGTTCAGTATTTTTAATCATTGTTATTATAATTCATAGATACTATAATATTAGTTTTTAATTGTTTGAATTTTATTTACTAGTACCTATTATTATTATTATTATTATTATTTTGTTAGAAGAACGCCAAAAACGCCTCTTACAAAAAGTGTATAATGTAAAATATTATAAAAGTAAAATAATATTTAATTAAATATATAAAAAAATTATTATTTCTTATTATTATGACATACTATTTTACTAAGTTACTCGTAATATGAGTTTAGTGAATTTGTAATTGAAATGAAACGAATAAGCCAATAAACATTTTAGCAGGAACTATTATGTTACGTGCAAAGTATTATATTCATTACACCGTATGAGATCTTAATCAAGTTATACAAGTTTTTAATTTGTAAAATTAAAATATACTCACTACCTATTACATTAGTCACCTCGGTTTTTCCACCTCGGCAAAGTAAAATATAATATTATCATGTTTATTTATGAATTATAATTTATAAATACATAAATAGAATTATAATTTAATAATTCAACCGTTTTCAGCTATAATGAATTCAATGCTGGAATTTGTACTATCCCATAAACCCAACGAGTGGGAGAATATAGACTACGATGAAAATAGTTACGAAATATTGGATGTCGATCTAAATAGTCCAGAATACATCAACATCAGGGCACTATTTGACTCAACGACACTTGATATCAAGAGCATAAAAAGGGTTCAAAATCCATATCAGTATGGTCGGTTTAAATTGAAACAAGAGATGACAAATAATAAGTCAGAGGTAAAGGAAAGATATACCATGTGTTCATTATATATCGAAACACATTCGTATTATAATTGTATTTTCATATTTCCCATGTACCAAATATGTATCATACATTAATTATAATATAATATCCCTATGTATAATCAGCGTGCTTCATAATATTTAGGGATAAGCCGCTTATCTAATTAGTTTAATAGTTATTATATATGTATAGTATAAGTGTAGTTAACTATTAAGCTTTAAACAATATAACCTGTTACCAGTAGGACAGTAACTATGTACTGATAGGTAACTACCTAATTAAGCAAATAAATAAATGACTGGATACAGGGCCATATTTAGAATTTTGCCTCATTGGGGCAACAAAATTGAGCCACTCCCTCCAACCCATTAGGAATATTATACACATTGTTACATAATATACGTAAAAACTATTTTAAAATTTACCGCCCCAAAAAAAATTGCTGTTAGGGACAACACGGGACAGTTGCTCCCCTCCTAAATTCGGCCCTGGCTGGATATAACCCCGACCAAGGTGTTCTTAACTTATGAATCTTATGAATTCAAAGATACTTTAGTCAAATTATCTGTACCAAAAAACCTTTTTCTTTGTCATTTTATCTTTGTTTTGAATACCTAACTACACTTCTGATATTATGAACAGAAAATTTTACTTACTTTTAAAAGGAGTTTTGTCATTATATTTGTTCATAAGGTTCAAATTTAATAAATTATTTATTTCATGGTTTTAATTTAATACTTAATTATAATTATATACCAACCACGGTTATTTACAGATAAAAACTAAATTTGATGTTTTTTTACCTTTTTTTCACTTTTTTGCACTATAATATAATTTTATGATTTCATTATTACTTTTATCTAGGACACTTCTCATTACTTTTGTGGATCTTTAAATTTTAAATCATTCTTCTTGAACTGCATTAATATTGCTAATAGTCGCACTCAATAAACATCGGGTTTTATTAAATTTTATATTTTCCTTTATTTGGCCATTGTGGAATGTGTAATAATATTTTTTTTTTATTCATTAAATTGTTAAAAAAAATTTGGCTATTACAAGCTTATTTGGCGTTAATTAGCAGTTTAAAAAGTATAAGAGCTTAGATAAAGTTAGAGTAAGTACTACAGTATAAGAGTCAGCTTGATTTGAGCCTTTTTGAAGGATTATCGAGACAAGGGAGAAAAATAAAATGCTTAATGAGTGAGTTATGATGGATATCTTATATTGAGCTACACCAAGTATGGTTATTTATAGATATTTTAAATATTTGTGATACACAATTTATGACATTACTTATAAGTTATAGTATAGGTCCTATACTATCATCATATTATACAGTTCTAGATAGCAAATGACTCCTACAGATTATATCTAACAACTATACAGATTCAAAGGTAGGCCTGAAGCTAAGATTTTAAGTTTATTTCTGGTAACTAATCTGGATTAAAAATTGTTTAAATAGATGAATTTAAGAGTTAATAAAGTAATTAAGTACTACTGGAACCTAAGACTAAAATGGTAATTTAGTATACTCATTTTTTGTTATGCGATTATAAAAATTATCTCTAGATATAGATAGCCTAAGGCTAGGAATATTTTATATTCAATATAATAAAAAAAAATACTACAAGTCTCTTTTATCGAATTATTTCCAATAGGCAATATTATATTTTTATTCCTCCGAGAAGTCCGAGCGACTGAGCAAATCTATATTATTGATAATTTGAAAATAGGTACTTAGTTTATTTTTTCTAAAGTTTAAGTAGGTTTAAAATTTTAACTTTAAATTAACTTTAAATTCTACATAATTTAAAATAACTTAAAGCTTATACCTATATTTATACATTAAGTTATTTTTAGTTCTGCCAGTTAACGTATGTCTTGTAATAATTAAAGTATTCAAATTATGCTATTTAGTTGGTCAATTTATTATTATTATTGTTGTTGTTGTAGTACCTGCTTAATTAAATTTTTAAATTTTGAAGAATTCAGACTAACAACATTTCAATTTTATAAATAAATAAATAGGTACCCAAATGTAAATAATTATTAATTAATGTAATCATTTATTTATGGTGTGATTGTTAGAAACTATGCAAAACGTAAGTTAAATTACGACATTAATACTTGTTGTTTTCGTACTCATTTTCACTACAGGAGACGGTGTTTTATGTTGTATATCGGGACGAACTTGAAACGGCTCTAAAATTTACGTGCGACTATAGAAGACTGAGATCTTCATCACATGGATCTTCGTATAACAAGCAGCCATATTTTTTTACAAGCGTTTCAGAAGCTATTTCAAGAACAGCTATGCCTGGCTTCGATGTATTATTTGAAAGTGATAAAAATATACTAGTCTTGTCTAAGATCACTGGAACCACTACAACTCAAAGCGACTATTATGTCAGATATGTAGTTGATTTTAACCAACCCGAAAACAAAATAATATCCACCTAAACAATACTAAATTATTAAATTATACACTGTCATTAGACTTTATACAATATTCATGTTTATATTATTTATTATGCAATATTGTTAATCTTACTGTTCGCCGTTCGGTGATTAACTTGACCAAACATTTTTAGGTTTGATCAATGGTTGAAAGATTTAAGTCAGAATAAACTATTATTATTTATTATATAAAAATTCATATTATTATACATACTTTAAAAAAATCAAATATCAAATTATTCAAATTCAATATCAAAATACCTATGTATATTATACAAAACAATTATTAAATGATTTTTATTCTTCTAAATAGGTTCTTGGTTCTTGGTTTTAATTTATATTAACTTATTATATTAAATTATATTAACAATACATTATATTATTATGTATTGTTATATAAAAATACATTTATTTTATTTTTTGTTTTGGTGTCTCAACATACACTGCATTATATTATAAAGCGGATTTATAACTTAATTTAAATACATTCTGATTATATAGTTATCATAACGTTTTTATTTCACTAAGTCCAGTTAAATAATGTATGTGAACGACGGCGCACTTTTTTGTATTATAATAAAATTAACACATATATTTTTACATCAAAGGAATAACTATATTTATTTATACATTTATTACAATATTTATAATACGATATTGTATAGGTAGTTTAATTTTAGTTGTTCGCGTTGAACTTGTATTATGTACGAATTATAGCATATTAATAAAAGTACAAATTAATTATGCAATTAAATTTGTATATAGATTTACAAATTTTGTACAAAAATAACAACTATGTTCAGAAATAAAATAGATGTTGATCAGCATACTCGTAGATTGACCTATTAGTTAAGTTATAGGTACGTCATACGTGTAAGACGTAAGTGTATTTCCTTACTCAATAAATAAAGTAACAAAAAAAAAACTACAACACCGGAAAAAATATTAAATTAAGCCAAATCGGTGAATTTATATTATTCACTAGAATAATTTTTTTAGGTACTTTTCTAGTTATCAATATATGACTGAGCTACAGCGAAGTGTGGTCTGGTTGGACTAGTACCTATATTAATTATAAAAGATGGAAAATGTGAAAAAAACTATTTATTAATTGTTAACAATAATGTCGTAAACCGTGCGAAATGTGGTCTTCTTATTTTTAAGAAGATTCAATTTTGAATATAACTTTAAATAAAATAATAAATTTCAATTGTATTTATACTTTTTAAAGTCCTAACGTATTTTAATATATTAAATTTTACTTGTTTAAAAGAAGAAATAATAAAATAATCTAAACATTTTGAAAATACTTTAATCAATAATGTTTCATACGATTTAGAATTTTTAAGTAAAATAAAAAAACATTACATTTTTATGTTAAATTGCATTTATTTTAATAACAACTTAGTGTTAGCACGTGATAGACGCCAATGTAGTAGTTACGTACTACCACGATCACGAATTAAAATATCTATTAGTATATCTTAATAAATTCGTGGTCGTGATCCATACTAATCTCATGTGAGGCGAGGTCCCCGAATGGTGTCCAACTATGGAAAATTATCAATTCGTGTTTTGATAAAAAATGGAAAATAATTTTTAAGTTTGGTCATCAAAGGATTACATTTTATCATTGTTCATTGATCTAATTAATTAAGTATTACCACAGTAAAATTTAAGGAAATAAAATAAAATATTTGTCACAGAAAGAAAAAAGAATTTCTTCAGTTTATTTAATTACTTATCATTTGAACTCGTTGAAATGTCATGCGGCTAGCGGCTCTGGCTAACAATTTCTCGAAAGAAAAAATAATAACAACAATTTCAAACAATGAAATACATTCTCCAGATGTAATGAACACAAAAAACAATATAAATATATATATATATATATATTATACACACGCGCTCGGCTTTTTTTTTTTGTCATCTGAATATTTGGCCTTGAAAATCGGTTAAATGGAATGGCTACAAATTACAATGTTAGTAATGTTAAATCAACAACCTTTACGAGTGACCGGCGTCTCACTGACCACCGCCCGAGACAATCCGCGTCATATTCGGAGAATTTAAACATTGTCAAATGGCAAAGGGCTATGTTGTGAATTCGTGATGGTGGGTATGACAGCACGTGTGCAAAGAAAATTATTAGCAGAGAAAAAGTATTTACCGAAACTATTACGGAATTGTCCAATTTAATGAACGATAACAATGGTCTATAAGGCCGTTTATTTCGGATGCATACCATCTTAAAATAAAACAATTTGTTTTCGTTCACATATTCGTAGGCGGCGTTTGGTAGGTAATCTAGTTTTTCAACAATATATGATTATCTTTAATCATGGTGTAGACGTAGAGGCAGGAGTGGATCACGTGCCCGAAACTGTTCCGAAAAAACTGAGATTATTTTCATTACCGTGTAGCGGCGGCGGCAATACCCAGCGTAGTGCTGGGTATTGCCAGATCTTTTGTATTAGGTTTTTTTCTCTAAAATCACTCAATAAGCCGTAATATGCAAACGCGTAAACACGTTTTTGAACGTGTTTTTTGGTGATGTAGCGTCCGTCCTCTTAATACAAATAATAATGATAATAATATACACGAGGAAAATATCAATAATAATAATAATAATTTATTATTGTTTACCAAAAAATTATGGTGAGGAATACGTGTTTAACCCACGAATTAAGATATACACGTGTTTTATTTGTCTGTGGTTTAACCTGAGCCTGGGTTCTCCGAAGTCTTATCTGCGCATCGTCGCCGTCGGTCGTGTCATTATCGTGTATAGACGCACGATCGTTTGTCTTCCACCGGCTAAATGCGCAGTCTGTGAATGTCATTCAGTCAATATTCATTGCCTCATTGGTCATTCCATCGTGTATGACGTCACTCGGTGTATTGCTTAACAGTAACAGTTGTTTACTGTTTACTGTTTAGTAATAGTTTCTGCGATCGTAGCCTGTTTTCCTGCGTTGCTTGGTCACACGTCCGGCGCACGATTTCGACAATTCAAAATACCAACGTTGGCCCCTCCGTCGTCGGTCGATTATGAATATTAGGCACCGTTTGTAAAAGGCACGCATCCCACACCTGTATGTGCGATAACCCCCCCCCCCCGTTACTGCGGTGTTAGGAAACGAACGATATTTTTTCCGTTTTTTCTCTGCCCTGCATTTTCCGATTTCCGGTTTCGTAGTGCACTGTCCGCGCGTTTGCATATCATTTTTTTTTTTTTTTTGTCACGTACCTACCGCCTTTCCGTCGAACACACCGGGTTTTCTTAGTCGGGCCGAGATATTTTGCCGTACCCATCAGCCATGGGGGAGTCAATGCTGTCGTTCGTCATGGACCACGTGCCGGACGAATGGGAAGAAGTGGCCGTGTACAGCAACAGTTACGAGTTGTTCACGGTGCCGGGGCCGCACTCGCGTGAATACCAAAAGGTCGAGCAGCATTTCCGCGGCACGCAGATCAGTCGCATCCAAAGGGTTCAAAACCCGTTCCAGTACGGCCGGTACATGCTGATGCGCGAGATGGTCCGCAACAATTACGAAGTGAGTGACGCCTTCCCCCCGTTGATTCTCGTGGTGCATGGCCCCACCGTTTTCTTCAAGAACAAACTTATCGTTTTCAGGATGTCGTTTTTCACGGCGTGCACCGGGACAACCTGGACACGGCGTTACGTTTCAACTGCGATTACAGACGGTACATAAGGAGGAAGCGCGACGATGAATATTCCGACGGCCAACATCCCTTGTTCTACAATTCGTTTTCCGATTTAATAAACAAAACGGTACATCACATCAATGATTTGAGAGTCTTGGTACTCAGACGACTGACCAGAAAACCTAAGACTCAATGCGACTACTATATCGAATATGTTGTGAAGTTTTAGTTTTTTTTTTTTTCTGTTTTTCTTGAATTTTAAAACGACTATAATTAGTATGAATAATTATATTACAGTTTAAATTAATGGTCTAATGGATAGGTGGTTATAATGGTTTTTAATTTTTAACAAGAATGTGTACAAACGTAAATAACCTCTAAAAGACTTATCATTATATTAAGTAAAATGTAGGTAGGTACCTATTTAAAGTACAAGTGTTTTTAAATAGTTGGTTACTTAACACTTACAATATCATTTCTAAATGTATAGTTATGGAAAACTGATGACATGGTTAAGAATATGCTGAATGTAATTTTTAATTAATATGATTAATCATCTGTAATTATTAAGTATGTAATCAAAAATACTATATAGGTACTATGTTGTATAAATACATTATTTTTATAATAATTAATTTTTAACTGATTAGTATTTAAAATCTTTTTTCTAATGGTATAATTTTAATCTTATTTGCCCATTTTATATACCTAGGTTACCATCAAGATATTCTTTTTAATCATGTAATACCACAGATATATAATAATTAATAACACTTATTATATATCTGTGTAATACATTGTAATAGGTAACATGGCATTGGATTATATTATTTACCTATAGAATATAGATGTATAAATTCAACAACATTTTAGTCGTACCAACTTGCTTATTAAAAAATAAATTTTTAATTATATCATTAAAATGTCCCTTTTGATGAGTTCATGCCTCATTTAGGCTCAATTTCAACTAGTATTGTCCATTTACCATTAACAAAAATTCCTAATATTGCTAAAGACTTGTCATATCTACGTATTTTATGGATAATATTCAGTAGAATAATAAAATATAAATAATTTGTAGTAAATAGGGCATTACTTGAAGTTATATAGGTATATGATTTACTGTTAAAATGTTTAATTTTTAATTTTTTTAATATAATAGGAAAAGTAGTTAATATATTTCTTTAATTGTGCATTTTGGCATGTTAATACAATAGAATTTTTTTAAACTAACAAAATTTGTTTTAAAGTGAAAAGTTTTGATGATGCATAACAAAATGCATTATTTATATGGCACCTATGTTCCCTGCAATGCAAGTGGCTAGAGTTTTGTGAACTGTTACAATACTATATCAATTTCATAAATAAAAGTATTAAATATGTGTGACTAAATAGTAAAGTAAATACGACTGAGATTTAAATATTATATATTCACAATTTACACTTTATTTACATAAAACAAGTGTTTAAATAATTATATTATAAATTAATTTACAATTAGTAGTACTTGGGAGTTTGGTAATAATTATCATATGATGGCTGCTTATAGTATGGTTCTTCTGGAGCTTTAGTTTTCGGTGTGAATGGATTTTTTGCTGGATCTGTGTTCAAGCTAAATAAACAAATAGTATACATTATTTATTGTTATAGTAACTTTGGTTCTTGAATTTAAGGATTTTTACTTTTATTTCAAACTAACACTCATTTGTTGTTGCAACTTGCAACCATAGTAGTATATTATATATAACAAAAGCATTGCAAACTAAAGAATAGTTTAATAATAGTATTTGCTATTTCATCATTTATGGCTATAGTTAAATTATGGCAAAACTTTGATCCCTGAAGCTAAGTAAAAAAATTATTATTGTTTAAACTGCATGTAACAGTTATAGTCTAATAATATAGAGTAAAGTACATATCAAATTATAGTAATTAATAATAATATATTTAAATTGTAATAACGGTTTGTTATTTTATCAATTTGACTAAAATATTTTAACCCACAATGGAAGTAAAAACATTTATTTTACTCTAAGAGTAAAGTATATTCACTGACCACTTGAATGTTGTAAATTGTAACTCCTTACAAGTTACTACATCTATGTAATATTTGTGATTGTATAGTTATAAATTACTTATAAATTTATTCTAATGTTCGTTAATTACCTATTCAGTGTTCACTACTTTTCTACTGACCACAAAATTTATAAAAAAAAAATGCAATAATAGTATTTTAACACGATTAAAGATATACCTTTAATCGTGGTATTTACCTATATGTATAAATTGTACCTATATAATTACATAAGCCACTAATAGTTTGTTATTAAATTATTAGTTACCCTTACCTACCAACCTACCTATGAATTTATGTTAAAACTAAAAAAAAGGCTAAGTACTTATGCCACAGTAGATTTATAAAATTATAACCAATAATAATTTTAAAATAATACAAAAATTCAAATAATATTATGTAAATAATTGTTAGGTACACTCACTCGTAATAATAAGTAGCCTTGCTACAATCCACATTATACCACCAGTCACAAGCGAATTCCTTCTGGTTGAACAAAGTACCATTAGCGCACAAGAAAGAAGCTCCCTGATGACCCTCGCGGCCATCATGACAAGTATGATAAGCCTGGAAACAAGAAATCAAATTATAATATTATTATCCTTATAAATTAACATTTACTAATTTAATATCTCACACGTACCTAGTACAAAAAAAAAAGTTATTGATATTGCAATTTGTATGGCTTATATTATGTAGGCAGTAGGCTGCAAAATTATTAAATCTATGATAATGTTTTATGGATTGGCAATTGTTATCCTTAAAAATTATAAATCAATGGTTGGATTTTTTGATTATAAAATATTTGTTAAGTCCATGGTTATCGATTTATTATTCATTCATTAGTTAAAATTTTAAAAGTACCTATTTAAAAATTGTAAATAAGTGTTGATGTGGTAGTGTAAACATAGGAGTAATTTCATTATAAGAGTATAAAATATTTATAAGTTGTGCTGAATGCTTAATAAGCAAATATGATAGAGTTAAACAGATGCATATGTGATGTAACATGTAACTGTAACCCTTCATAGTACATTTAAGTATTTAACTTAACCTTACATCACCACATTTTTAACAGATTGCATTTATAGTTGGTTATATATACTTATAACTAATAACTATAATAATAATTAATCGTCTCGAATGTATTATTAATTTTATAAATGTATTAATTTTTAGACTTTCACCTACAGTTAGTAAATAACCTGTTATTGCAAATATATTTAAATATATAAATATATAATGAATAGAACTCGTGATAAATTTAATCTCAACTCTCAAGTGAACTTTATTGGATGACATTAGATATCTCCAAACGGGTTTTTTAACACACATTATATCCGCAATAGGTGAGTTGATTCCCGAGACCTTTTTCATGTATTAGTTGATTCCCGGGTCATTAAGAGGTACGTACGAGTTGATTCCCAGGTCATTATATATTTTATTCAATATTTAGTAAAATATTCAGCCTATTAGAGTATTAGCATAACCCAAGAGACACCATAAGGAGGTTGGCTGACAAGTTTCTCAAAAATGTTTTTTTTAATTTTTTTCATATTTTGAAAATCATTCAATTTTTATTTATTAATTATTTATTGAATTATATTATATTTATTATTATTAAAAACATTTAGTAGTAAGTAGTAACTAGGTAAAAAAATATAAAAAAAATTTAGTAATTTGGTATAAATTTGTAACACATGTCTCGGTGGACATAAGAGGGAGTTGTGTGTGACGGGCGAACTCTTTACGGTCGTAAACTCTTTACTCGTGCAATCTATTGATAATTGATTTACAACAATAGGGAATCAACTCGTACGTACCCTCTAATGACCCGGGAATCAACTCAACGGTGTCGTTGCAGGTTAACAAGTACCCGAGAATCAATTCGTACGCAGCCATTATATCACGTTTGAAGATGGTCTGAGCATTGCAGACGTCCATAAACGAAATATAATTATTTGTACTAGATAACAAAATATTACTCAAGTGCTCTAAGAATTAAAGAATACCACAATGTCAGTGAGTACGTATTTTATTATGTATGCACACTATCGAGTTTTATTTTAATAACAGATAACATTAAAATATATACACTAAAACAGCTAAATGCACTTATTGTATAATTTTTATTTAACATAATCTTAAGTTTTCGATATTCATATACCTAGTTGGAAACATTTTAGACAGTGTTTATCATAGTTTTACATAAAAACAATTGTTTTTTAAATCTGTGGACTAGTTCGAGAACTTTCTTATTAATTTTATTATTATTCGTCTTCAAATAATACACACTATAAATAACCTGAGTTAAAAGCCAAAAGGCGTAGGTAATCTACACCATGTCTTGTTTATAAGTTTTAATTTATTAATAATAAATATAATAAGTATATTATTTATAAGGTAATCTCCATTTTTTATCATAGAAGTTGTTTCCAAAGTCATAAACTTTCAAGTACTTCCATTTACATATTACCTAAACCTAGTCATTTATGACTTAATCAATACGAATTTAAAATATGCTAACTTTTTAGTTAGGTAATCCCACTTTCTAAGTATTTGTCGGTAGTGTAAGTGCATTTTACATAGTTTATGATTTTATTTTATTTACTTTAGATAAGCCTGCAAGATATGTAAAAAATTGCGCGTAATATACAGGTGATTGTCGTGATTAAATTTTATCTACTTGTTTTGGTGGTGACTAACAAGAATTACATGTATTAAAAATTAGAATTGACGCCTCAGGTTTATTATTATTTCTTTCATTTAAGTACCTTAACTCATAAAATATTACAGTGCCGTAGAATATAAATTTTATTATATACTATTGCATCTGCTATTAAATAACTTTTTTTTTTAGTATATCGTTTCAAAAACGATGATAATTTGTTTTTCGATGGATACAACACAACTACCAAAATGATTCACACTATACCTGACATCCGGTCTCCACGTTGGCATACATTCCGGGGGCGTACGGTACGTCTTTGCAATTGAAGCTTGTCTCTGGTACCACGTGGTAAATGGGATAGTCTACTCCCGGTGTACCGGGAACCTTGCTTAGATCTTGGTGGTTTTCATCTTTGTGAGCATATCCGCTAGAATAGCCAGTGTACGCTTGTCTCTGCGCAAAGAAATAATAACGTTGTGGAGTTTTATAAAAAATATTAATGGGTACCTACATGAGATGAGAGATTTACATCTTACATGTAATAATACTGTAAGTGAGGTAATGGACTAAAGACAATTGCTTCGCACATGTGTAACACGTCATTTATAAATTGTTCTATTAATAGGTAGAAGTAATTATATAAATAGATAATAGAGTATATGTAGATTTCATAATAGAAGAAAAATCTACAACTATAAAACCGATTTGTTTCTCATTCAATATATTATAAATTATAATATATATATATATATATATATATGTTAAAGTCTCATTAGCTCATATACTCAACAGAGTACATTATACCAGTGTTAGATCTAACAAATATTTACATTGGGAAGTAACTAAAATCCGCTTTTTATAATAATTTCTACGATATATAACCATATAGGTAAGTATAAAGTCTACGATACGTCGAAACGTCAACAAAGTAAATGGTGAATACAATGTGTATAAAAATGTTGAGCTTGGCCTGTTCGATTACAGTAATCTGTACTCGAATCAAACTCGGATTACTCCAAGTTTTAACGAAAAAACGGTATCTGTACCAATAGTTTATCATCCGCTCCTAAGTCTAAACTGCACTCGGGAAAACGTTTTCGGATGTAATTGAATTTTGTTAACAATAGTAAATATATTTATATATGTATAATCAATGCTCGTAATATGGTCGTATGGCATAAATACTTAATACGTACCTACGATTTTTACTCGGGACTAAAATTTACTATTAAATATTCATCCTAATACACGTTTAGTTAAGTTACCAAAATAACAACTAACTAGCAAACATTTTCATACATTAATACACACCTATGCAGCGTAACACCTTTAATATTGAATAACGTTAATAAGACCAATAAGCGTTGCTAAAAAAGACTTTTCACTCGTGGAACGTGGTAACTGGTAGGTATAATAATTTATAAATTTATTATATAATGATAATATTATAGCCTCAACGATTCCAACGTGCTTTACCTGTTTCAGAGCTGCGTCGGTGGCGCATACGATCACCACAATCGCGACGATCGTTTTGAAAAACATGTCAACTCTGAGTGTAAACAATATACTTCGCTTCGAGTGTTATATTTATTATTTATTGTACAGTTTCGACAAGGATTGAATGTCTAAATGAATTCGCGGTCACTGTGAACAATGGGTTCCGGATTGCAATGCGAACGCGTTCAACGACGAGACACGACTGAATAGCGTCTACGCGTGGTGTGCGCGTTAAGTCGTCTCGGAACGGGTTGTTACTGTATAGTTTAACAGTACCTTCTTACAAGTTACATCTGCAGCTGGGACACGCGGGAAAGGTCTTGCGACACACGAGAGTTGCGCACGAAAAAATAGGTGTCGGCCGTCGCAAGAAAGGTGTACTTACTAGTTACTATGATGGCCATGTACGGGTTTTTTCCCCCCTCATCGCAATTGTTATTTAATAGGTACCTAGCTGTAGTACGGTCATGAGAGTGTTATATCGGAACGTCATTTTCTGGGTCGCCAATGTCCATACGAAAAGTGTATATAATATGTACGCAAAGAGTACCCATACGTCCATGGACGATCGACGAAATTATTATTTCCATTATTATTATAATTTATAACCATCATTATATTATTGTAAAACCATGTGCAGTATATCGTTTACGGAGGGGCCAAGCCAAAAACGATTGTCTAACGTTTTTATCCAAATACAAATATATCAGAAAATGCTATTGTTCTCATAGCTGCATGGTTGCAGCGAGTCCTTATAGGCTCTGGCGGAATCCAAAACGATAGACGAGAAATTATTTCCTTTTTACTAAACACTAAGCAAACGTATCAAACATGTACATTATTATCATTGAATTTAATATTTATGTTGTATAATTAAATCGCTAGGTAGGTATGTTAAAGTACATTAAATCGAACTGTAAACCATAATTCAATAAACTATAGTTGAACTGTAGTCTGTAGGCACTTATTAGTTATATTATGAATTATTTTTGGTGACCAAAAATAATTGTTCACATCACAGTATTAAATTATTTTAATATTTAAACGTTATCATATTTTTACTTAACTTAGGTACCTACATCCAATAAAATATCAGTATTTGTTTTATAGTTCAATAACTCAATTGGAAAAACAATCACTATACTAATATAATAAAATCGCGATCATTTGCAAGTTATTTTATAGTTGAAAATTCATAAAATGTTTGGAACTTTATACTTGAGGTTTAAAATTTTAACACAAGATTGTCCATAAGGGTTTTTTCAAATATATATAAACAATTTTATCGGACTATCAGAAAAAATGTTTATGACCGTCTGAAATTAAAATTTTTACGAAATTGCATAAAATAATGATTTATCCTCAAACGATTTTAAATATTTGTTACTATTAAAAAAGTATAAGCCGCAGAAACTTGAAACTCTTACCAGTTGTTTAAATTGGCATTTTCTTTAATTAATTTTTTTTTTCAAAATATACTGATTCTTAAGCAGCTTATAGACATTTGAAATATTCGTTTTTTTTACATTTTTATGTATAATGGTTGATAAAAAAAAAACATTTGGCTGGGACAAAATACTTAAAAATGTAAATATGAAATAGAAAATTTCACAAAATTCTTCTTACTGTCGAAATACACAGGCAAAATTGTTTTTGGGTTGCTCTGCAGATGTATCTAGTGATAATAGTATAATATTAAAAATAGTACGTTGGATTTACAAACACAATGTTCATAACAATGTGTCAGCGTATCTCGGATAATTCCCCAAATTCGGAATTCCTAATAGGTATCCAAACAACCAAAATAATCCTATTATTTTATTAATCATTATTCATTAGGCATGATTTTCGAAATTCTGACAGATGCTACCGTAAACTAGAATACATTACATTTCAATTACATTTCATAAACTTAAATAATAAGTATTTAGGTATTCAATTAAATATTTAATTTTTATTATATTACAAAAGAAATTATCAAATTCTAAATTCTAATAGTTAATACCAATAAAACTATATCCATATATACAGAGGCGTGGTGAACAACTATATTTTGCAATGCAAAATACATAATTTTTACACACTTCACCTCTATCGTAAAGATACAATGAGATTTCCCAAGGCTGCATACATAATGGTTTTTTTTATTTATTATACCGTGTGTTCCTCAATACACTTGATGGTTAATCAGATTGGTCATCTGATGTTTTTCGATGTTCCTCGAAAATTCTAAAAATCAGGTGGACAATCTGATTACTCCTCGATGAATCCGATAGCACACCTTCTGAACAGGGTGGTGCGCGATGCGATGACATGATAAGGTTTATCAATCCGATGCTTCATCAGATGAGTTATCATAATTATTAAGAAACACACGGATATGTTTTGAATTAAAAAAAATTAGCAGTTGAAATACAATTGAAATTATTCTATTTATAATTTATATTCAAAATTTAATCTTTCAAAAATCTACAAAAAATTACGAAGGGCTTCACCGGCCCCCACAGGTATGATTTTAGATTTAATAAAAATATTATTGCAATTAGAATAAACAAATTGTAACAAACAAATTTAGTTATTTTTATTTACGTAAATTATAAGTTTTAAATCACATGAAAGATCATTTAAGCAATTTTTTAATTTTTATTTATATCACAGGGATAATATATATTTTGAATTTGAATGTGAACATAACAATTTGAGTACGGGTAGGATTGAGGATAGGTACGATTGAGGACGGGAAGCCTTGAGGATGTATAGGAAAGCTTGAGGATAGATAGGAAAGCTTGAGGACGGGCAAGGAATAATTGAGGGATGGTCTACGAAAGGGGCAGGACTGGGTGGCTTATTATCCTCTAATATTCCCTCTCTCTCCAATCAATATTCCACCCCCACTCACTCACCAATTCTATCAAACCACCTCTATGTAACAATAAAATTTAAATTAATTGTACTCACCTATTCGCAGGACACTTATTTACGCCACACTATGCAACTTATATGCACTCAAACAGCTCCAACCCGTCACGTCACTGGCACATACTATCAATCCATATTAGACTTATTCATATAATTTGACTAATTTCAAAATAAAACATAGAACATAGTTCAGTAAATTATAAACATGATGGTGAAATGATTAAAAGTGAGGGATGATTATAAGGCAAAATACAAGTAAATATACATAAAAACTTTGTAAAACATGCATGAGAAAATATTAAATGAATAAATTATTAAATGTATTCTTTAATTTATTTTACAAATATTTTTTTTTTTTTTTTTAATGCTAATATGAAAATTATTCAAAATTGATAATAAATAAAAAGATCGGAACTAGGAACTAATTATTTTATTCGGATTATTATTTTTTAACCATATGTAATTCCACGTCGTCGCAGCCACCGAATTATCGGATCCGGACTGTAACGTGCATTGTCGGATTGTCATAGCGGCACGCGAGACGGTCGTATATTGTACAACACGCGAGTGTGAGATAATACGCTCGTAACGCGGAACCCCCGAGAGGGTCTCTGGAACCGTGCCTTTTGCTCGCTAGATCCGTCGTACAGTGTTATCCGTCGCTTCTGCGGAACGTCGTCCCGAATACGAGGAACATTTACGATTATACGACGTACCGATGTAATACTCAAATGCACTAAAAACAATCGATAAATTCTCTAAAAAAAAATAGCCAAAAATCCTTCAAATCTTTTAAATTTTAGACTGAGTAAAACAAAATATGTACAAGTACAATGTACTGCAGGTGCATTTTACAAATCTAATACTTTTCTGAATGAAATTTTCTTTGAGAAAAACTTTTCTTTGGGAAGGTCATTTTGTAAAAAATTTCAAGAAAATATAAACCTTATATTATGTATAAGATTGGAACCAGGTATTATTTATTTAATTGCTATTTTAACTGTCATAATTACGGCGAAACATTTATTGGGTACTTATATATTAAATATTCTTATAATAGTATGTTATAATCAATTTACAAATATTTTAATTATATTTTTATTGGTATATGAGATTTCCGATTAAAAATTTATAAAAATTTATTTATTTATTAAAAATTTATAACAAACTTTATTATGAAATTTAGTTCTAAATGTTTTAATATTATAAATATATATCATGTATTTTTATAAAATATAAATTGATACACCTGAATTTTCACTTAGAATCGTTTAGTCGAAAGCAACTGTACCTAGATTATTTTAACGTTTAATTTGAAGAACTTAATTTTATGTTAATTAATAAACCAAAGTCCAAACGTCAAGAAAATAAATCATAATAAATTATCTTTAAATTATATTATCTGTCAAAATAAAAGTATTTTTTACAAGACTGAACCATTGTATACAGTAGTACTCACTACAAATTAATTTTACCATTATTGGTTGATCGCATAATAAATAATCCAATCGGATAATATATATATATGATTATTATTATGAAGAAACAATAAGTTATTATTCTTTGGAGCTAAGACCATTTTTTTTTTTGCTCATCAAATAAATTTTTTAAGATCTAAGTTATCAATCATCTTGGATGTGGATCACCAAGGACTTAAAATTTGGAATGTAGCTCACTTGTTTAAAAAGGTTGGCGATCCCTGGTATAGGACATAGGTTATAAAGGTTACCTATATATAATAATTAGTCAAATCAATTTTCACTGTTTTTAGTAAGTACCGCAAACTATGGATCATCGTATCTGTATAATAATTTTGCATTTTAAATAATATAATTTGATGTATTTACTGTGTAAAGACTAACGATATTTTATTATATAAGATATTGATACAAAAACTATATACCTGCTACTATATAGCTACGTATATATTCTCATTATTCAACAACTTTTACCTAGACGTTAAGTAATGTCGGTTTTGATTTTATTATATAGTGATTTAACACTAACAATAATTTGTATTGTCTTGTCATGATTATTTATTGCATCTTCCGAAAACGTACACACTTATTCGGTACCTATACCAGCTAGCACCTGCAGTACTTACTCGCAACAACATGGCAGCGTTATTCTCGTACATTATATAGGTATCCAGTATCAGGTATATAATATAGTTATTAATCAAACACTCGGACACAAGGGCATGTATGCAATACGCAGCACAAAAGATCACGAAAATATACCAACTATATAGGGTTTGTTTTGATGCATTGTGTAACACGTATCTTGATTTCTGTATAAATAATTAGGACATCGTATATATGTGTGAAATTTTATTTCAAATGTGCCTATTCATATTGACCATGGTCCATGACAATAATGATTATAGTATCCGATTAGTATATTATTAGGCATAAAACATAGTATATGGAGCTACGGGAAAAAGATTAAATGGCTCTGTGAATATAAAAAATAAATAGGTAGTTAAACTGTGTGTCGTTTTTAGCATTGTACATATAATTTTATACAGTATTTTGTATTATTTAAATTTTGATTTTATAACGAGCATTATATTTTTTGAGATGTATTGACCCGCGTTAGTATTATTATATTCATCACTTGAAGGTTAAACAAGTGTTTAGAATGTTTATATGCCAATATGTGCGTTACTTTCAGTTTTTATAGATATGATCTATGCAACTACTGAACTACATAATAGGGTATAAATATTTACTACATATATATATATATATATATGTATGTATGTATGTATGTATTATACAAACATGCTCGTATGATGCTAAAAATGTAATTATATTATAGATATTACCAATAGTCGTTGCTCCCGTTCTTGAACATATAACTAATAGATACTTGTGTAGTTGCGTACAATGATCGTAAAACCTTCGAGAGTTAATATAATAGTTCGCCTATACACCTACTTTCACTATAAGACGGTGTAATATTAAATAATAGTCAAACGCCATAAATCTTAATACCATTTTTTCATTACTTTTCAAACCAAAAATTAAAAGTAGTTAGTGTTTTTCTAATATTGTACGACGGTAATAGGTGATAACTGATATGTTTTATTATCGTCTATTAATTATTTGGAAAATATTATAATTTAAATTTCACATCTATTGTTTTCTTTGAAAAATAATTTTGTGAAACTGTAAAATAACATTTTGTAAACGGTGAAGATACACACTTACGTAAATTAAACATATCTTATAAACCTACCAAAAGTGTCGAGGTGAATATAATATTTCGTGATGCACGATGTACTTCGTCGATTATCATTTATTTTTATTTGAATGAAATATTTAAAACTGCATGAATAATTATTAATTTCAGTTATTTAAAAATTGTATGTTACAATTTTTTTTTTAAATTGATAGTTTTAAGCAGTGAAATTTAAAATATTAAAAAAAGAACGGGTGGGCTTCGCTTTGTTGTACAGTTGGGGGTGGAGTGCACCTCGTTTATAGGATAAGTCATTATTACAATGGATTTGTTAAATTTGAATGCAATGATAGATATCATTGTATACGAATAACGATTCTGAACGGAGTTAATATGTTTGTCTAAAATGTGTATGTAATAATATAGTATTTTATATT
>JAIPRK010000969.1:31765-109162 GCA_025469195.1 Chaitophorus viminalis
GCTTATGGATAACCTAGTGTTAAAATTTTGAACCTTAAGTATGAACAGAATAAATTTTATGAATTTTTATCTACAAAATAACTTGCAAATTATCGTGATTTTGACACATTTTATACAAATTTGAGATATATGGGCTTATAAAAAAAATTTGAGTGAAACGATCTCCGACATTTTTTAGTGACGATAATGTTAATTTATTATAAACCTTATATTAAATTTTCAAGAGTTTTCGGCCAGCCAGTTAAATTTTATGTTTAAAAAAAATAATTTTACAAAAATCGAAAATTTAAATTGTCTATAAATAAATCAAAATATCTCAAAATACTTTGAAAACTTAACCATGTATAGAAAACGCCAATATAAAGATTTGGTGAAAATTTCAAGTTGTTGCGGTTTTTGGTTTTTGAGTTAGAGCATTTAAAAAAAATGTATTTTGTAAAAACGTGATTTTGCGTAAAATTTTCCGTTTTTTCGTAATTTTTTTTATCGTTTTTTTCAATTTTTTCAAAAAGTATTGAAAAATTTGGATTTTTGACTTGCCCAAGTACCATCTAAATTTACTTTCCTTTCAGAAAAGTTGCTGTTTAAGTAAATCGAAGCATTTTTACTGCTCCAAAACGTAATGACAGTTACAAAAATAAAAATAAAAACACACATCATTGTAAAATCAATAGATTCCATCACTCCGTTCAGAATCTAAAATATACTATATTATTATTACATGAAAAAATTTAATATATTGGATCAATGACCATTATTATGGTTATATAATGGGTATATATACATATACAGTAAAACCTCTCTATTACGGAATTGTTTGGGACCAAACATTTTTCCGTTGTATAGTTTTCCGTCATAGAGTTCAATTTCAAAAATTATTCGCACCGGACTGTTGACATTTTCAATTATAAGGAGAATTCCGTTTAATTGGGGGTCCGTTATAGAGAGGTTATACTGTACACACATTTTATATTTACGCACAATATACTAGAGAATAGAGATGAACGTTTATTGTTCAAGATATATTAAAATAAACTGTGGTCATGAACGAGTGTATGTTCCCTATCGTTTTGTATATAATATGTTTCATAATAATTTTAGTGTGTTTTATTTATATAGTTTGTGGTGTAGTTGGTGTACTAACGATGCATATACCAATACGCCGAATTGTAGATAAGAATATAATGCGTTGGTTGTTCATGAAATATCAAATAATAAATCGCTGTCCCAAATTAACTTTTGCCGGACCGGGCCGTGGTCGCCGGCTTCAAGTAATGGGCGTGTCAACGACGCGCGTCGTGTGCTTGCGCCGCACGAAAACATCTAACAGTGCGTTCTATCGAACATCGCATGCGTTTCACCTTTACTGTTACCACAGATTATATGAAAGCAGATTGTGCACTTCCTATAACGCAATGGAAAAAATAAATACGATTCATATAATCTGTGCTGTGACAGCCTCTTAAATCATGGTTTTACCAATATCTGTTGCCCTGTTGGGGGCTGGAAGTTCGACTATTCGGTGCCACTGTCATATACCTGATAATAACAATGCTATACCTAATACCAGTTATATCTATGAAATGCCCTGAGCGCATATAAAATTTTATTATAACGCAACACCATAATACCTATTAAAATAAAATAAATATTTTGAACATCGCTTTGCAAATATATACTTATATTACATATGTATAGTATATACGATACCCATTCAGCACGGACTAGGATAGTATTCTTAGTCCGTGCCATTTAGGTATAATATTATCTTAATTAATTAGTGATCAAAACATTAAAAAACACGTGGTATCACTTATCATTTTGAAGTCTTAATATTGTGATAACAGTCCGTTTAGGTTTGATTTTTTAATGTCTCGCAGTCACAGTCTCCTTATGTAGGTCTCTATAGAGTGATTTTACTCTCCAGTTCTCTACTATACTTAGTTTTTACTTTTTAAGATTGTATTGTATAAGTACAACTGAAAACATTTTCATGTAATTAATATGGTTGTATAATGCACTTATTTATTACCTATCTTATAATTTTTTTACATAATTTTTTTGAAAATCCTCATGTTTCATGACTTATTAATTTATTATAAATCTATTACAAATTTATAAATATTCAATTCAATTGATAAGTTTGAATATTATTGTATTTTCAACATTTTTTTTTACATCAAATCCACCAAAGTTATGGAAAAAAAACGGCAGTTAATTGATGATGAGGAGGACAAGCTAGAGTTATCATTGCCTCAAAAAAGATATTATAGGCAAAGAGCACATTCAAATCCTATTGCCGACCACGATTTTGACTAGTAAATATAGTTCTTAATTTTGAATTAATATATTTTAAAAACAATTGTTATACTTTAAACATAGTCCCAGTTGTCCAGAGGCTTATGATTGGTCAACACTATATCCAGATGTAATCAATAGTAATTCCAAAATTTATAATAAACATGTCGAAATTTTGGATATTGGATGTGGCTACGGCGGTCTTTTGGGTAAGTATTGAATTGTAATTATGTGTATTCGTTGAGAAAATTATTTGGGTATTTTTCAGTTACCTTATCGCCTATGTTTCCAAATGCAATGATTCTTGGGATGGAGATTAGAGTAAAAGTATCTCAGTATGTAATAGAGAGGATCAAAGCGCTTAGAGTCAATAAACCTGGGTCATTTCATAATATAGCATGTATAAGAACAAACGCAATAAAATATTTACCAAATTTTTTTAAAAAGGGTCAAGTAAGTAGATATGAAGCACAATATGTTTAAGTATTATAAATATGTATTTTAAAATAAATATATCTTCTAGATAAAGAAAATGTTTTTCCTGTACCCAGATCCTCATTTTAAGAAATCTAAACATAAATGGAGAATCATCAATGACACAACTTTGTCTGAGTATGCTTATGTATTGGCCGAAGAGGTATGAACTTATAGTTTGTAATAGTTTTTTTATAGTTTATTATCAAACATAATTTTCACTTATAGGCACTAGTGTATACAGTTACTGATGTGAAAGATTTACATGAATGGATGGTTCAGCATTTTTCCGAACACGGTCTATTCAAACGTGTAGAGGACAATAACTTGGTACATTTTTAGTTTATTATTTATAATTATAGTCAAATTCACTTATAACAATCCTTATAAGAGACTCAGAAAATCAGATTATTATAACTAGATAACAAAATACATTTTGATTTATTAAATTATATCTGAACATGTATTCTAATTGTTGGTTGTGTCAATTAAATTAATGAGAGATTCCAGTGTAAAATAGAAATGAATACAATAACAAATAGAAAATGAGAGAAAAATAGATAAAATGTCCTAAAATGCATTCCGTATTATTTTTTTTCTTGTTAAATTAATTCTGCTTCCGTTTTGAATTTATCATTATATTAAATTTCAACCTAGAATTTGTTTAATTTATTTATTAAATACTTCGAAATTCCAACATACTTTTCCCTTAATATTTAGCCTGGAACTAAGGCTATATTTCTTATGTATGCTTTTTACTACTTTTTTTTTTTTTTTTTTGGGGGGGGATATAAAACCAAATATTATTTCAAAACATCCTAATTATATCTGGATCATTGTTTTTTACACCCAAAATGATTGTACATGAGATATAAAACCAACTAAATACGTAAGTGATAATGGTTTTCCTAGAATAATTTTTTGAACAGCATTATTATAAATGGATCAGACTATATTTAATTTAACATTAATTTTGTTTACAGAAAGATGATCCTGTTGTTGATAAATTATATGAGAGTTCAGAAGAAGGAAAAAAAGTTACAAGAAATAATGGAGATAAGTTTTTAGCTGTTTTCATGAGATTAAAAAATTCAGATTTATAGTACATTCATTGTAATGTTACTATAACCAAAAATAAAGAAGTTATTAAACACAGTTACAATTGTTTTTCATAATTTCATAAATCAATAGTTATGAAACTATTAATTAACTATATTAATCATTTAATATTAATAATTCATTTTAATTCTGGTTCTATACTTATTTTTTCTTTGTTTCACGAGTTAAATATTGTTTATATGAATGTGAAATAATGAATATTATACAAATTAAAAATTAATTGGCTAGATAGTTTCTTAAAACCTAAAAAGCATAAATACAACACAATACATAACATGGTATAAACATTTGTTATTATAATCCAGTTAAGGTGTTTTATGGTAGTTTAATTTATTTTATTTTTAAGCAATGCAGATTATTTTATGTTTACTGTATATATTACAATTTTAGTAAATACATATATATATATTATTAGGATTTCAAAGAAAATAAATATTTTGCTTGAATAATATTTAATCTTTAAATGTTTAAAAAGGTTAAATGTATCTTAAAGGACATTAATTATGCTTTTTTCCATCTATACTGACAGAAGATCTTTCAATGTAGAATCAAAGTATTACAGAGTATGTTTTAGGAAATTCTAATAGATATTAATATTCTTAAATTATAAATTTGTCTAAGTATTTATATCAATTAGTATAATACTTATCAATTTGTATATATTATATTATTAGGGTTCAAAAGTTTTAATATTTGTTTTCCAATATACTTCCTATTTGCAGTAGACCATAAATGCATTAATTAGCTTTACTGTTTTACCAGGTATTTTCTATAAACTATTTTAAACCTTTAAAACAAGTGCTAAAATAAAATACATGGTATGAAAATATATAAAATAAAAATTTAACATTGATGAAAAAAACAGTAATTTTAAGTATACGAATTTAAACTATAATAATATAAATACAATATTGATCAAATCCCTAGTAGAAAATAGAATTTTATTATATCAGTATTTGTATTTAAATATAACTAATTTAAGTATTTACCAATGAAAAACGTTTGCATTTTTACAGTTTATATAATTTCATTGCTAATAAATATCATTAGCTATCAATGAATTAGCACAGGTTACATATAACATTTAAGAGGATGTGATACCCGTATGCGTTGTCTCCGTCTTACTAATGTACAATATGGCAAAAAACTGTTTTGCATGGGATAGAACCACTTCCTCTGTATTTATAGTAGAATTACCAAAATTCCACAGCGCATAGGGAACAACTTTATCAATGTCGTAGCGTTTTAATTTTTTTTATATCATTTACCGATAATTTTTAATAATCAAATAAAAAAAACAAGAAAAATCCTAAATTACTACAACTGATAACTTTAATTTTATTTATGTTATCCAAATAATAAAAACACTACGACACAGATAAAGTTGTTCCCTATGCGTTATGGAATTTTGATTACTCTATTATAAATACCGAGAGAGTGGTTCTATCTCGTGAAAAACAGTTTTTTGCTATGTTGTACATTTGTAAGACGGAGACAACGCATACGGGTATCACGTCCTCTTAATGGAATCTGTGATATTAGTTCTAATCCATTTGTACTTATTTTTAACATATTTACAGAGAGCAATTCATATTTTAGATATCATGCGATTTATTCATATGCTCATACAATGTATATTTTACGAGTAGATGGTTTTAAAGTATCGTAGGCTCAAGAATAAAACAATATAAGTTCCATAATTAATACAATTTTATCTTTTATAATTACAATATATTAAAAATATTTATTTAACGTCTTGATATATTATGATAAACACAATTTAACTAATGTGAACTAAAAAAACAGACTTTTTTAATGCAATTTTTAAATAAAATTGCAAATATTTTTATGGTTATTTAGTTTTAGTCATTATAGTAAAAAAATATTGTTTAAAAAATTATATATTCTTAATTTTTAAGAACATATTCTTATACATAAACTAAATTTAAAGTGTTATTTAAATTTTTAAGTGTTTGAACATTAGATTATAACAACCAATGGTGATTAAATTATGTGATAAATAAATAAACCTAATATAGGTATTAAACATCCTAACACTAATACCCTAGAATGCTAAGTATGAAGAGTTTAAAATATTAATAATGCAATAAAATAAAGTAAATTCCTCTTATGATTATTAATGTATTTTCGTACACATTAGGTATCAAGAATGTTTTAAGAATCTACCTTTTAAAAATTGTATTGTCTTACTATTTAATGATATACATGATTTATTAATATAGAGAATGAGATCAAAAAGATAGAATAGGTTGTGCTTTTTTTACTTTAAAATATATATAATTAACACTTTTTCAATTAAAAATGCATTGTTGAAAATAACTAGATAATGTATATAAAGGTATGCTTGCCATTAATTATTATTAAAAATGAAAACATTTAGACATTAATTAAAAAAAAGGTTCCTGATAAAATAAAAATTCATAATTAAGTATATATTATAAATACTAGTCTTTTAATAAACAATATTATTGCATCATCCCATAAAAATTGAATACATATTTTCTTATTAGACAGAGAATAATTTACAATTTAAAGAGCATCTCATAATATTTATAAATCATCAAAAACATAAATAAATTTATTAAAATTTTCCAGGCTGATATAATATGCTATATGATCTAATATGTTAATAAATCTAAGCATCTATTTTTTATATTTTTCTTAATTTCACTTCAAAAATATCAATACACAGAATGCAATATAATTTAAAAATTGTATTTTTAATAATAAATATGTGAGAAAAGAGTTTTATTAGTGTAACTCATAAATAATCATTTTTAAGTAGATAATAGTATTTTATTAAATTTTTTCAACAATAAAACTACAATAGTTATTTGACTGAAATAATTATACTACAACTTTATTGTGCCAATTTAATCATTTTCACTTTTTCAAATTAAATTTAGTGTTATGTGTAAATGTAAAATCATAATATTTATATGATTAGTAAGTTACAAGTAAAATACTCACATTAATTGAAATATTATTGATTAAGAAATAAAAGGTATTCATATTAAAATAATCAGTGCCATGGTTATCGTATTTTTCATGCATACTTGGTTGAATATATTATTTGTTTAAAAAATATAAACTGGATTTATTTAATCTCTTTTATTGTTATATCAGTTGATTAAAATTATCTTAAATATAAATTACTTTCTTTAGGTATACTTCTTAAGTGGTTTGAAAAAAGTAAATACGGTTGAATTGCACATCACCACGAGTCATTATGAATATGTAGTGCATTTATTTACAATAATGCTTTTATGTCAATATTAAATCTCAATATTGCAAATCTAACATATAATTGATGAGCAAGTAAATTAATAAAATGAGTGTTAAGACATATTTTTCTTATAAATTTATGAAACAAATGAAATTATACTATATGCACTTCCGTAATTATATAATTTAGACATGAACCATCAATTTTACATCTTAAATATTTAAATAAAACAATCTTTTATGAATTGATGTTTAAATTGATTGTATTAATAAAAAACAATTTCATTCCATTTTCTTTTTTTTAACAATTTAAATCTTATCTACTGTAAAGTATATCATAGTGGCCTGGCTTATAAAGAAGATGAACACAAACTGGAGATCCTTCAGGGAAATCATGAGCAATAGCTTCACATGATTCTCCTCTATCCATGTATCTTACTCGAACACCAACATTTAATGCTGTACTTAATGCAATTATATGAATATGATCACTCTCCTTAAACATTGGTTCTACTTCCTATATAAAACATATAATAGTTTTAAAAATCATTCAAGTAGAAAATAATATTATTATACCTGATGACAAAACTCTACAATATTTCGATCTCCTTCAATAAAATTCTTGTAAAAATCAGCTTCTTTTTGCAGTTGTCCTGAAGTTATGAGACGTAGATAAACCACCACATAATCTGAATACCCTTGCATATTGAAAGTGTCATACAATTTCTCATGTTGACCTTCACCAATCATATTTACAACTTCCATAAACTAATATAAAATACAAAACATTTTTATTTTTTTTTTAAATCCTGTTCATAATAGAAATTTAATGAATATTTACTGTATCATGGAAATCCTCTAATGTAAATTGGGTAAAACCACATGAGATCAATTCATCTTTACTTTTTAGAGCACGTTCTTTGAAGTGCTTATACTCTTCATTATGATCTATTAAATACTCAAAATATGCAAAAGCAAATGACCTAAAGAAACAATTGCCATCTGGTCTTGCACGTCTCATACACTTATACTTTTTACTAAGATCTTGAACTTTAGTTAAGTATACTGGGTCATTTATATATTCGGTTTCAAGAGATGTTAACTCTTCTTTTTGACCAATAAGTAATATTGAATCAGAAATCTAAAAATTAAAATTACATTATAAATTCAACATTTATTTTACAGGAATATTATACTACAATAGGTATATTTACTTCTTTTTCAATTTCTCTGTGTTGTTGAATTATTAATTCATCTTGTTCCAAACCTAAATTATAAAATAAATAGTGGTTCAACAAAATAATAATAATTGTTCCCAAAAAAATAAACAATATTCTATTAAAAAAACCTATATACCTATTTAAATGAATAGAGCAATTTGGCAAGTGTACAAAGCTTATTTATTTTATGTAAAATAATAAACTATCATTTCTTAAGTTAAAACATGTTTTCGTATAGTAAATATGGCTTATTAAATAAAATAGATTATAGTGTTAAATTATTCTATTGTAAATTTATCTACAATATAATTCAGTTTGATTTACCTTCTGGCTTGGACGCAATTGTTTCATGATTTTCATCCATATTACAAAGATTCTATAACAAAAGGTAAAGACAAATAAATAAACAATAATTTATAATAATTATTGTATATAGTTAGAATATTGATTTTGGTTTTTGAATAAATAATATTATAAGCTAACATAATCTAGTATAATTCAAAATGAATTCAAAATAAAAATATAAGTTTGGTGCAGAAAAATAGATATTTTTCATTTAATCCATTGTGATTAACAATTAATATAATATTCCAATGTAACTAGTGCCTATCTATAAATAGGACATAAAATAAAAGAAAAATATATAACATAATTTCTAAAGCTTTAATAAAAACCAAAACGATATTGCCTAAATATTTTAGGAAAATTTGGTTTTGCTCTCCTGAAAAGTAGTAAATCTGTTGCTGAGTCACTTTTGTGTTTCACTAGTTGTGATAAATAGTAAAAATAAAGTGAATGACCTACAAAAAAATTTAGTTTTCTATAGATAATAATTTATTTCAGAGACAATATTAATCAATAATTAAAATTCATATACAAATAAAACCGAAACATTTACAATTTTCAGTGATGAATTATAAACTGATACATCTAAATTCATTGTCTGAAAAAGGTAGACATTATATGGAATTTTAAAAACCAGCTAAAATTGTACATCAATATTAATATTTTACTAAATTCTATCACCCTTGATGATCAAAAATGATTACAAGGTTGAGTGCTAAAAATTGTTAAATAGAAATGTAATAAATGAAATTATATATTCATAAGTTTGTAACTGTAAATTGTAATGAACTTACTTACATAAATTTAATATTCCGAATGATTGCACCAAACTATTAGCATATGTGAATTATCAATCAGAAACTGAATAGTAATAATCGAATAATATAATTATTAAATTTAGAATGTAATCCAATTATTAGGTAAACATAAAAGTGGATTAAACTTTTGCATATTGTAATATTGCATAGGATAGGGAATAGGGAAATAATTAACAAAAAAGATAAAAAAAAAAAAAAGCTTATCATTGGTTTTTCTTTTTCAAACTCCCATCGAATACCGGCAGTGTTACCAAATCATACGATCTTTGACGAAAAATCATTTAACCGTATTTCAAAATATAGGGTTATGAAAAGTGTGAACCGCAGACAAAATCTAATAGGAATTTTTTTTCACCGCAACTCGAATCACAATTTATTGCAACGCAACCGTACGAATAAAAATTAACGAACGTATTTTCAGTTTCTCGCTGGTTCCAATGTGACCGAAAAACGATCCAACTTGTATGAAACATGTTTGCAACCGAGCAGCGGCGAACGCAGGGGGGTGTTTTGGGTGTTTAAACCCCCCCTGAAATATCAAAAAAAAAAAAATATATTACCTGACCCACAAATGTATTGCAAATACATAATAGCCAAAGTATCAAGACGTATTGATATAACTTTATAATGTAAATTGTAATAATCATAACATAATAATAATGTGTGTTTATACTATAAGTATCTAAAATCAAAAATAATACAATATGAATAGTATGATATTTATAAACATTCTAGTTTTTCAAAAACCCACCCCGAAATATTTTCCTGCGTTCGCCCCTGCGTGAACCGTGTAAAAGCATCTTGACGTGCATGGTTTTTTCCCCAGTTGCATATCAACTACCCCTGTAATACCATTATTTTTTTATTTTCACTCGTTAATTCTGAACACATAAACATATATTTACATGTGTATTATAAATTTATAACTAATGAGCAAAATAAAACCATTTTCTTTGTTCAAAAAATCTTACTGTAAAATGTACGTACTGTAGCACACATTTTTAGTGTGGATAAACCCAAAATCGCATCTTTTCTTTTGTAATTCCCTTTTTCAAGTATAAATAGGCAACTTCGACGTCATCCTCAAATGTAGATATTAAATTATTAAATATATTATAGGCATACCTGAATAAACTACTATATTGAGATGCACTGAGATATATATGATAAGTGTAATCTATCATAACATTAAAAAGAAGGTATAATTTCATGATCTCCCATTTCATCAATGAGAACACTGACACTCTGAGAGTTACGTAATTTTAACTCGATTGCAACCCTATTTAGTATTTACTATTTACCCATCAAGTTTTGCGGTTGTGAGTTGTCTTGGTGAGAAATTAAGAACAATACCTATAAGTGTGAACTACATAATGTATTAATGTCATAATATAATATAATGACAATAATGTGATTGAAAAATAAATGAAATAAAATACTTTGCAAGAAAAAAAAAATAAAACACTTTTTTATATAACTATTTGCCTATCGTAGTTAAAGAAAAATGCCGACTTATGAATGATGTGAATCACTGGGTCATGAGCACCGACTCACAGGGTCTTTATATTTGAAAGCAAAACAAACATTATACCATTGATTATAAATACTATTATAAATATTTATAATCAATGATTATACACTCGAAAACAGTCATATAATACTTTTTTTTTTTTTTATTAAAATATAAAATAACATTTACAATCTGTATATATAAAAAAAAATACAATAAGCAAATATGATAACAAAATATGATAGCGAGTAAGGAAGCTATCCAGTGATAGGACCCATAGATGTGACTGCTAAACTAGCACATTTTCAGTTTAAGAGATCTCGAAACCAACGTCGTTTAAGACGACGGGGGAATTGTCCGGGATTGAGACCGTGTGTTGATTTGCGATAAGTGTGTTGGGATGGAGAAGTAATGTTGAGTGGAATCTTTTATAATAAGTTTTAACTAAATTATCTACTGCTTTTATATTTAAGTCTTTGTGGATAGTGTGATTGGAAATATACCAAGGAGCGACGTGATTGTACGGAGAGAGATCGACTGAAAAGCTTCAATAGTTTTTAATTGCGATGGTTTGGCACAACCCCATATTTGGGCTCTATACGACCAGATTGGTCTTAGCATTGCTTTATATAAAGTTAATTTATTATGAAGTGGAAGTTTAGATTTTAGTACGGGACGTAATATGTGTGATCTAAAATTTAGTGATTTTCTTTTGCTTTTGAGGTGAGGGCCCCAGGTTAATCTTTTATCTAAAATAATACCAAGGTATTTTACTAGAGATGAAGAAGGAATAGGTATTTCATGGAGGGTGGGAATAGGCAGATTTTTTTATTTAGAGTGAAAGGAACATGAATAGATTTGTCGGCATTAATTTTAATTTTCCAATTAGAGGACCATTTATCTATAAGATCAAGGTGGATTTGAAGAGCGTTGAATACTATGGTTGGGTTCCTGTTAGATGATAGGATGGCTGTGTCGTCGGCGTAGGTAGCTATGGTGGTGTCATTGGTTTGGGGGATGTCAGAAGAGAAAATATTGTAGAGGTCAGGAGAGAGATCGCTTCCTTGGGGAACACCTGCTAGGATTGGAAAGATAAAAGAAAAATAATTATCATGACGAACTTTAAAGGTGTTTTATTTTCAAGGTAAGAGCGAATTAGTAAGTAAAGTGGTGCAGGGAGGAATAGTTTCAGTTTATATAGTAAGTCATTGTACCAAACCCTATCAAAGGCTTGAGCCACATCAAGGAAGATTGCCGGGCAATAGTTTTTATTTTCGAAGGAGGAGGAAATTTTATCAACTAGTCTGTGAACTTGTTGAATAGTGGAGTGATGTGCTCGATTTAAAATAATCTTCTCGAATAGCTTACCAATCACTGGGAGTAGACTAATGGGTCTATATGAGGTTGCAATATTGGGTGGTTTTCCTGGTTTAAGTATGAGGATAACAATTGATAATTTCCAGATTATAGGGAAATAAGATAATCTTAACATGGAATTTAATAAGAAAATTAGCAAAAGGATTGTTTTTTTTTTGGGGAGATATTTTAAAATTTTATTTGTTATTAAGTCATGAACTGGGAATTTGTTGGGCTTCAATCTTTGGATCACGTTTGCAACTTTATTTGGGGAGACATGTTTAATAGGGAGAGACATTGGTAGTAGAGTATCAAGAAAATCATTTATTTTGTCTAGTTGTGTGGTACTTGGAGTAATATCATGGTGGGGTTTAAAAATATTTGAGAGGTGTTCCCCAAAAAGATTGGCCTTGTCTAAGTCTGAAAGAGCGAGTGATCCATCTGCTTTTTTAATGGGACAAGAGAATTCTTTTAATTTTAGCATGTTTTTAGTTGTTTTCCACAATGAGCCGTCTTGTGTGTTTAAAGATTTGAATTTTATGTCAAAAAGGTCATTTTTATATTTTAGAATTAGATTTTTAATGGTGTTAAATAGATTATTGAAAGCTGACTTGTCAGAAGGTAATCTTGACCTTTGTCAACGAGAGCGAGCCCTGCGTTTTTCAGCAATTAGAATATTTATATTCGGAGGCAAGATAAAAGATTTGAGTTTTGAGTGCTATTTCTGATTGGGAGGATAAGAGCTCTCGTATACAGCTGATTGGATTGATTTAACTAATTGATGAGCTACGGATTCAATTTCATCGCATATTTTAAGGGAAACTTTTAGGTTCGAAGAATTTTCTAATTTTGTTGAAAATTGTTTCCAGTTAATTGGACTTTTGGAAAGGGAGGGGCGAAAAGGAGTTAGAGTTGGAAGCTCCATAATGTTTAGTAGTACGGGTGAATGATCTGAAGATAGGTCAAATATGTTTTCAAAAGTGTGATTTTTATATGGTTGGGTATTGACGTTATAAAGAAATCCAGTAGGTCAGGTTGACGGTTCAAATGAGTAGGCCAATAAGTAGGACTTAGAGGTGAGATAGTTGAAAAGCCATTCATTTGAATGGAATTATAAAATAGATATCCTCTACGGTTTTCGATACGGCTACCCCATAGGAGATGCTTGGTATTAAAATCTCCACCGGCAATGAAATTGCGCCCTAAGGCGGAAAAAAATTGATCTAAGTAGAGTTGAGATATTTGAGGTAGAGGAGGACAGTACACTGCTGAAACAGTAATAGGAGTATGGTTTATTGAAATTGAAATGCTAGTTGCTTGGATAGAGGGGATTTGAAAACCCGGTAGAGGATGATGTTGGATTAAGGAAGAGATTAGAATTGCAGAACCCGCGTGAGACGTACCGTTCGGATGGTTGGTTTTGTAAATATTAAAGCCGGGGAAAAAATGGCTGGAATTAGTTGTATAGTGAGTTTCAATGATTAGAGCTATGTCAATTTGATTTACTATAAGAAAGTTAAGTAGTTGGGACTCTTTCTGTTTGAGACCGTTAGCATTCCAAAGAATGATTTCAAGAGTTTTATTGTTAGTATGATTATTTGTCATTATGTGAAATAGGTTTATTTATTACAGTGGTAAGTAATTAAATTAGTGGATTAATCAGTTGTTTAAACTCTATTAAAAAAGATGAAAGTTGATTATTTGAGATATTATTGGTGGAATTAAATTGGGAATCTGTTTTATTTGTAGAACTATGGCTTTGAGGATTTTGGGTAAGGTTAGGAAAAGTTTTGTTGTCATCAATGTTAGGAGGAGGGGAATGGGTCATTACACTTGATAACGTTTCCTACTTATTTACAATAGTGTTATTATTTACATGATTTTTTAAAGTTGAATTTGATTTGAAATTTGAACGCTGTATGCTTTTATGGACTGAACACCCTCGGTAGTTTGTACATTAGTGGACTGTGTAGTGGGATGGAAATAAGCACAACGAACACATCTAGGAAGATGGACACAGTATCCTTTCGAGTGGCCATATTCTTGACACTTGGAACATTTAATGATATCACGTCTTTTATGTGGCTCTTCTGACTTCTACCTTTATTTTGGTATGAAGCAGTGAGGTCAATTTGAAAATCTCATTGTTGATTTGAGCGGGTTCAAGGTCAACAAAAAATATTGGGAGGAGGCATTTTGTAGATTTGTGGATAATATTAGAAACTTGACGGACAGAATATCCGATATCTTCAATGGCAATACCTACTTCGGTAGTTGAAGAAGACGGATGCAAGTTACGGATGACAACACGAAAAGCTTTATTTTCACGGGCTTGATAGGTGCGATATTCAGCATTATCTGTTTTCAGGTATTTTATGACTTCTCTATACGAGTCAGGGTTAGTAGTGTTAATTTTTAGGTTATTGGCTGATGACTTACAGCTGAAGGTTTGTGGACCAATCAGCTTTATTAATTGCTTTCTTAATTCAATGAAATTAGAAACGTTTCGTACAAATATTAGTGGAGGTAACGGAATGTGGTTTGGTTGGACGTCATTATTCGTTTCCATAGTGTTTATAATTATCATCAGCATTTTCTGGTACTTGGAGTGGGTTAAATCTATTTGAACTGACAAAGACAGGTTTTGTTTTCTTTTTGTCGGATATTCCGGTTGAGCTGGTAGAAGAAAGATTACGTTTTGATTTATTTGTGACTAATTTAAAATCTGGGTCATTAGGCGCATCGTCCGTAAAGACATCATTTGAGGTATATGATAAAGTTGAAACGTGCTATGTACGATTCGAATTATTATTAGACAGATTTGGATTTAATGCGTTCGTATGATTATTGGTAGTATGAGAACTGCTCGATGATAGTCTATTAACGGTGCGGGTCATTATTAATTGAAAAGATAAGGTTAGAACGACCGCCGGCTGGGCCGGGGAGTTCGAAGATAAGTATTATCTGCTATAATTAGAGGTGCGATGATGATTAATTAATTCAAATTACTAAATTTTCACCACTGATGGGTAGAAAACACTCTGTGACTTCCGAAGAATAGTAGAATTGGCATCAGCGTGACACTATTGAACGATTGGTATTAATTTCAAGATTAACGGACACTTTTCAGTGACAAAAAAGAAAAAAAGCACTGTGGAACGAGAGTGAGCGCGCATAACGCCACGGCGTACGACAAGCGAATGATATAATACTTTAATTTAAAATTTATATTATATTAATAATATGGTATGTAAGCCTTACCTACTAAGTATCTATATACGTACATAATGATTTTTAATAGAAAACGCTTGAGTAAAAATTTACTGATTATTTTAATAAAATTAGGCATACATTAAATGAAATAATAATATAACATTGTGTTGTTTTAAATTTGGGTAACTTTATTTAAATTTAGGTAATTTAACTACCACGAATCTTTACCTTTAACTTATATGATATAGTATTAGAGATTACACTCTAGTACATGTAGTTCTTAGATCATATACTTTAAGTATCTAGAGTATATAAGAGATAGTCGTTGGCTCGTTACTGTATAGTTATTGAACGCTACACAGTTAAATAAATTATTTAATTAAATATTTATGTCGTATATTTAAATACTGCAAAAAACCAAGTGGATTTGTGTATATAGCCATATGCCTACATATATATGTATATACCTACTTTAATACTCTTAGCCTCTTAGGTGGACTGTACAGATTTTTAAGCGATTAAACTTTAAAAAAAGAACCGGTTGGGGACTCACTTTGCTGTACAGTAGGAGATGAGGTGGACCTCGTTCTTAAGATAGATCATTAAAAAGAATACATTAAATTTGAAAAACGAAAAACGATTCTGAACGGAGTTGATTTGTTAATCTAGAATAGGTGTATATTATATGTTATATTTAAATTGTAATACTATGTCAATATTTGCTCTTCAATTTAAATGCTTATAAAAATTAATTGTGCGTGAGTCTATGTATTTTAATAATTTTTGAATAACAGTAAGAACAACTTCTGTGGAATTTTCTATTAAGTTTTCAAGTATTATGTCCCAGTAATTTTTTTTTATCGACAATATTATAAAAAAATCTAATATTCCAAAATGCCCATAAATAACATAAAAATATGTAAAATATTTTGAATTAATAATTATTTAAAGAAAATGTCAATCTAAATAACTGCTAAAAGTTTGAAGTTTCTACGACTTATACTTTTTGAATAATAATAAATATTTAAAATCATTTGAAGATAAATCGTTATTCTATGCAATTTCTTAAAAATTTAAATTTCATATGTTCTTAAACATTTTCCCCGTAAATCCGTTAGTTTTTTATAGTTATTGAAAAACTTATAGATAACTTTGTGTTCAAATTTTGAACATTAAGTGTAAATACTAAAAACTTTATGAATTTTCAACTACGAAATGACTTGCAAATTATCGCGATTTTTGACATATTTTATAAAAATTTGAACTTTGCCAAGTGTTTATAAAAATAAATTGTGGCTAATAAGTACATACAACTTATTATAAACCTTGTATTAAGTTTTCATAATTTTTGGACAGCCACATTTTTTATCAATACAAAAAAATAAAGTTATTAGAAAAATCGAAAGTTTCAACTGTCTATAAATATAGATCAAAAAAGTCAAAATACTTCGAAAACTTAACCATGTATAGAAAACGCTAACATAAAAATTTGATGGCAATTTCCAGTATTTTCGTTTTACAATTAAAGCCAAATAAAAGAATGTATTTTGTCAAATAGTGGTTTTGTGTAAAAATGGCGGTTTTTCCGTTATTATTTATGTTTTTTTCGACACTTTTGAAAACGATTGAAAACTTTTAACTTTTGACTTGCCAAAGTACCAACTAGATTCGCATTGTTTACAAATCAGTTATTATATAATATGTACAGAAATCGGCATTTTTATTATTGCAAAACGTGATGACAGTCACAAAGAAAAAATTAAATAAAAAGAACATATCGTTATAAAATCATTACATTCATCACTCAGAATTTAAAAAATGTAGGTACCTTCAGGGCTTCAACTAAATATATAACCGAACCCATTTTATAGATGTATATTGCACCCGTAAAATGTACGGTTTTTGCGGAAAACAAAATGTTTATGAACATTAATAATTTATTTATGTACCTACGTAGATATTATATAATATATAAATTTATATTATATATTATATTTAAGAACATTAATAAATTTTGCTAAGTATGTACAAATAATAAGTAGTAGGGTATTTTCGCTTATACATAAGCGAAAATAAGAAATTGTAAGTAATAACACATATAAATTATAAGTTGTACCTAATGGCAAAGGAAGAACCCCCCTCATGCGAAGTATGTGGAGTCCAATTAACAGTGAAACACATCATAACCGAATGCTGAAAATTCCAACACGATTGTCAAATCATCGGAATAGATACGACACTTGACACCGCACTGGGACCCAACACCGAAGAAAACACTAAGATGATAACATTTCTGAAATCGACAGGCCTCTACAATTTAATTTAATAATATTTAACCCGATTTTACTCAATGTAACCACACCTATTCTGTAATTTCATTGTTAATACCTATGTAAGAATACCAAAAAACTGTAAATAACATTTGTATATATCATATTTGTAGCTAATGACCATAGCTGCCGGTTATTTTATTAGATCAATAAAAAAAAAAAATTATAAGTTATAACATATAACAGTTCCTACCATTCTACCTATATAAAAAATCATATAGATTAAAACTATGTTATGGTGCTAGTGTGCTACTCAGTACAAGAGTTGACTGAATCAATGACCCGGAATGTTTTTATTTTATGATCACTCATTATCAGGATATTAGCTATTAATTGAGGAGGGAGCAAGGGAAATGCAGGGAATGAAACTGCTGTGATTCGGGGATGGTTATCATTCCAATTTGTTTGGCAGCGATCCCAAATTTATAAATTTGTAATACGTTGCAGAAATAAGTTACATTTTATCTTATTTCCCTTTGCCAAATTATATTAGTTATTATACTAGTTGGTAAGTATCAATGATTAAAATTCATGGTATATTGTCCGATTATCGGACTAAAATAACAAAAACTATTGTATGATGGTACGACACGTATTCGTGAATATTACCATTGATTATAAATATTTATAGTATTTATAATCAATGATATTACTCACTAATCAGTAAGTACTATACGTATGTCGTATACCTATTAGTTATTACCTATACTTAATATAAAGATTTTTATAGACTTATTAATTATAATCCATTTATTATGTTTTAGATGTCTTGAAGAATTTTTAAATTAGCTTGCAATTTTTTAATAAGTTTAAAACTGAACTGAGTATACGATTATTATACCTAAATAATATAATGTTTACAAATAAAGTATTCATTTATGTTGGCTAGTTAGTCTAATAATAGTATTAATATTTGTAATTCTAAATAACTAATATTATATTTTGCTTTTGTAACTAATTTTAATATTTAAAATTTAAATAAAATTTCAGAACTACTCGTCTAAAATAAATTTTGGCACTCATGATGTGAACTACGACTACCTACAACAAAATACTGCCCACTCACAATTTATCCATACATATTCTCTACTTCCATTACTGCTTAAGTTGGCCGGCAATGCGAATTAGTGCGTCCCAAGTCACCCGTATTTATGCGTTAATATATGACCCCGTGTGACGTTTTCATTCACATTTTAACAATATGATCTATAATGGATGTAAATCGTGTATGCAAATATAACATACTAAAATTATTTAGGTAACCAAATATTTATACTATTAAAATTATATGAAATGTGAGGACATTTAGGTAAAATAGAATTTAATATTTTAGGTAATTAATTTTTGTGGGTACCAAAGTTCTATGTCTTCTTATAGGTTGCGCACTGTTCCTATAAGCAATATACAATACATAGATTGACTGTATAATGTATATCGTATATTATATGATGCAGACATGCAGTAACCGTAATGCAGTATAGTAACTATATTATAACGTAGTGTTGTAGAGATGGATCATGAGGATAACTTGGCCGCTTGAGGCTTCCTCCGAAATTAAAGAAAAAACTCTTAATAATTGATTTTTTATGTGATGGGGACAGTAATTTTTAAAAACCTATATTAGATGAAGTTGAAAATTTTCAAAATAAATTATTGTTCAAGTGTATCAAGTTTATCAAATTGAACCAAAAATAAATGATACTTTTATTGTTGCTACCTATAATAATATCACGATTTATTCTAACGGTATATTAATATCATTATGGAGCACATAAGGTATAATATAATTAATATGTATTCTATTGTATATTATTATTCTATTATACATAATTAATATTTATTGATTATTATATTATGTAGTATGTACGTATGTGAAAATTAAATATAATCGTTGGCGTTCTTGTTTCAAATAAAAACGCAGTTTTGTGGTTTACCATCAGCACGGAGTGAAATAGTGAACATAGTGATCGATATAGTCTCGTCAGAGGAATTAACATCATACGCATATATTAAAACGTGTGTACATGCGTGTATAGGTGGCGTGCCCAGTTGCGATGAACCACGCGGAAGGAAATAGGAATACTTCGATTAATGTTTGCGAATAATACCGTATTTTGGGCGGAAATCCGTACGTTAATACTTGGCCACTTTTCCATAAATAAGATGGGGGGCAGTGGTAGGGGATTAAATCTCCGTCGACATTCAATAATAGCATAGCATCATTGGTGTCCATGTTGCATAATAAAATTGTGTGTGTGCTGTGTAGGGCGTGTTGACGAGTCGCTGTCGGAAAAGGACGAAGAGCAGCAGAGTATGGAAGCGGAATAATGTTGAGAACCCATGGCCGGGGTCGCCGCACACCCTCCGTTGGCAGCATTGGTCTACGTTCACGGCAGATTTCGTGACAAATGGCAACTACGATATTTCTTATTTTTTTTTTCTTCTTCAAATAATTATATTATATTTTATCGTGTTTAAACGTTTCACGGGCGACGGGGCAAATCCACCGACTTGGGCAGGTCGAATTTACGATTTTACGGTTATCTACTGCGCGATCTTCTGCGATAGTAAACGGGAAACTCGTCGTATCGGTAAAACATAGTGCGTCTCTGCGGTAAAAAAAAATATAGTAATAGTTGTAATAATAGTAATAATAATAATCATAATAGTAATAATAATAATAATAATAATAATAATAATAATAATAATAACAAACGAGATTCCATTCGGTCAGTACATATCAAAATTAGCGCAATAGAATCCGTCATCTGCACAGCAATATCGCCGAGACGCTGACAGGCCACAGATCTGATATTAATGCTGTAGCCGTGTGTGCTCGTGTGCGTGTGTGTGTTTGTGTGTGTGTACTGTGTATGTGCGAGTGCATATTATATCGTTATTGTTATCATTTGTCGGGGCGTGTGTGCGCGTTCGGCGGAGTCATGGCGTTTAGATGAGGGGTCCATTGACGCCGTTTATTTTGCCGTCAATTAACATGGATGACGTGTCGTACAACGGCGGCAAGCAGGGCCAACAGCAGCAGCAATCGGGCGGTGGTGGTTTTGGCCAGAAGAGCGACAACGGCGATGGTGGTGGTGTCAACAACAAGGTGAAGTACACGATGCCCGGCGTGTTGCATTTCATACAGCATGAGTGGTCGAACTTCGAGCTGGAGAGGTCCCATTGGGAAATCGACAGGGCCGAATTGCAGGTGAGTTACTGCAATGACTTATTAATGTTTATTAAGCGGCATGTTAGGAAGGCATCCAAGCATCATTTTGTTGGTCATGGACCGTGGTAGGAGGATAAGGTTTAGGCATGTTGCAGTCTCCAGTATTAAATGACACTAAACATTGGTCATCAAAAAATTGTATTCCGTGTTTATAAGCTCATCAATTCAAATAATGCAGTCAGCAATGTATAAAATGCCACAGCATAAATATGTGGTAAATGACATTTGATATTTTATCTTTCAGACCTTTCTATTGTCATGTTAGACAAAATACTAGTGTTTCATTAAAAATACCTATTAATTATGAATTTGTTTGGGTATTACCTGTTGCTGAATTCTTGGTTTTATCGTGTTATTACAAGTTAACCACATCTATTGATTAAATAAATTACTTCTAGATATAGGTGCAGTATATCTTCCTTAAGTTGATGATTCATTTATATGTGGGGATATATAATATATATATAAGCTTTTTTGTCCCTCAACTAACAATCTAATGTTTTATTCATTATCATAACTAAGTTTGGGTTGTAGGAATGAATGAAAATATCTACTGATTAATTTTTTACAGTTGAGGATTCAAAATTAAGTTCAACTTCTATAAGTATGTGTACTAATAACAACAATAAATGTTCTCAATTATCTTATCTATTTCTTAATGTCTCACAGGTATCATCAAAGGGTCAAGTATTTTGTTATATTTCTTACCCATAGATATTAATCTATAGATACCTAATTATTAGATTTCAACAATTATAGTTATAATATGTATAATCATAAAATATAGTTATAATTTCAGGATTTTATTATTTATTGGAAATTAACCTTATAAAATAAACTTAACTGTGTCTAATATAAGAGGATTATTTTTTTCTAATAAATCCAATTTTATTAAATAGATAAATCAAAAACTAAATATTTCTTAAAAAATTTAGTTAGATAAATTTTATACTAAAAAAAAAGAAAAGATATCATACTTTTAAAATTAGGTATGTGGTTGTGTTTGCATAAAGTACTAGAGTTGTATAAAACTCAATTCTGAAGGTAGCAGTAAAACAATTTGATTTATCCTAAGTCTGAGTTGTCAAGATTAATGAATTATTAAATATAATCAAGGTGAAAAATGTAATAAAAGTTAGTGAGAATTTTAAATGATTACACTTATCCTATTTTATGTCGGTTACGGATTATAAGTGATAAATTTTCTATTTTAAAACTAGAAATTAACCATTATTGCATGTTAACTTTAATCGAGACTGTAATTTTGTTTGGGGTGTTTTTATTTATGTCCTATATTATTTATTCTGTTTCTATACCTTTTGGGTTTTCAAAACAGTTAAAAATGTCATGGCACTTCATGATTTAAGTCTATTATAAAAAGTATTTTTAGAGTTGACAACATGTATTTATGCATTTATTGCTTAGAATATGACATTTAAACCTGTTGTAATCTATAATTATTTATATAGTACCTACATGAAAACTACCTTAAGTGTTTAGACATTTAGTTACTATGTATTTATATTAATTTTTTTAAATTGCGTGTAAAGTTAATATTTTTCTAGTCTATTAAAATATATAAATTTAACTTGTTCATACACGGCTCAGTTTAAAAACGTGCCTACATATTAATTTGTATTTACTATACTAAGAGTCTAGAGTATGTTATACAAAATAAATAGTTATTACAAAATTTAGATTACAATGTATTCAAAATTTAGTTTTTTTAATATATTTTTGTTTCATTAGGCCAGAATAGCATTTCTTCAAGGTGAAAGGAAAGGTCAAGACAATTTAAAAAATGATTTAATTCGTCGGATTCAAATGTTAGAACATGCACTTCGAGCTGAAAGGTAATAATATTTTATTAATTCAACATTTGTTTTAAACATATTGATGAAAAATGCAAGTATTATGCTGTAATTTGTTAAAGCTGTGTTTCCTTTCTGTTACAACTGTTATAACTCCTTTCCATCTCAATTGCTATGTTAATTGTGTTATTTATGTTGTTAGTATACCTATTTAATCAGTAATTTGTACTTAGGTATTTGGCTAGAACTAGTTTCACAATATATATGTATTATATACTTGTATTTACTGATAAATGATTCATGATACTTTATAAATTATTTATTGATGGGGGCCCCAATTAAAAATATTAGTAATAAAAATTGAATATGTAGTGTTTTTCTAAGAATTTAATTTTTATTCTTAACCAAATAAGTTGATCATTTTCAAGTTTTAAGTATACAATTTTGTTTTTATTTTATCCCCACTAATGCGGTAAACAATTTGAATTTACCTATAATGTATTATTATATGTACTATTGATCACTACCACCAATACTGGCTTTTACTATACTCATAATTGAACATATAACTGAAGTAAAAAATATTATGAACTTATTAAGTATATAAAGCTACTGCTGATACATATTTTTTTGAATGACCCATTTTAAAAATCAATTTATTGTAGATAATTTAATTATAGGTGGCTATTTAAGTTCTTGATATTTAATTTGCCTTATTTAAATAATATTTGAAAATTCTTGTTTTTAGGTTTGAACATATAAGAATATAATATTGTGTCTATTGTCTAAAAAATATCATTTATTGTATTGTGTAAGATTATAACGTAACATTTTTGTTGAAAATAAATCAGTTGTTCATTCTAGAATTTATATCAGATATTTCATTAATGTTGAAGTACTGGAAATTAAATTACATCGACTACATACAACTCTATTATATAATAATATATCAATTTTTTTGACTAGATTATTTTTTAACTAGATTATTGTTCACTATTTTTACTATTTGTCTTTTTTTTCTATGTACAAGGCTTAATTAAAAATGTTTAATTGAGTATAGTTTGTTTCTGTAAAAAAATGTGCTCATAAAATAATCTCCAATTTATCCATGAAAAATATATTTACTTTTAAATATTTATTCATAAACAATTATACTTAAATTTTGTTTTTCATTATTGATTAAATCTATTTTATAGAGCAAAATATCATAAATTAAAATATGGCACAGAAATGTCTCAGTCTGAAATGCAATTACCTTCAGCTTCTTCAAGTGCACAGGATGAATTTACTTCTGTACCAGAAGTTGGTGCAGATAGTGAAGCTCCATTATCATCAGTCTCAAATGTCAGTTGGAAACAAGGCAGACAACTACTTAGAGAGTAAATTAATTAATTTTTTTAATTTTTTTAATTTTTATTGTATTTATTAATGTATATTTTTTTTGTAGATATCTACATGAGATAGGATATACAGATACAATAATTGATGTTCGATCATCACGGGTTCGTAACCTTTTAGGGCTGAACAATAATAATAATTTAAGTGGTGTAGAACAAGGGCAAAGTGAAAATAATCAGATAAATGGTAACAATTACAATAAACGTTTTAGTGACAATCAAGGCCAATGCTCTCCTACTAAGCGAGTAAGTGTGTTTGAGATTTTAATATTTAAACAATTTGTTAATTTTTAACATTTTTAGACGCAGCAGCAGCAACAAAACCAAAAAAAATTATTAGATGTTGAGTCAGCTGTAATGGCTAATTTTGATTTTTTATCAACAATGCGTAACACAAGTGATTCTGGTGATGTAGACATGGATGATGATGGTGTTGATGATGATGATGACGATGAAGATGATGATGAAATGGGAATGGCAGATGATGTTATTGATATGACATCTATTTGTAAAGTATGATGATAAAATAGAATTGTATATTCTGATACAATTAATACTAATACTTATTAATTATTATTTTTAGTTTGGCTCTGACGATGTTGATGCTGAGGCTGAAGAAGTAGTAAATGAGCTTCAATTATTAACAGAAGATATAAGTAACAAAGAAAATGAACAAAGTGATTGGAGTATGTAATTTATTATATATTATTTTAAAAGTAAAACTTATCTTTTTATTTTATTCTTTTAGAAATGTCGAATAGGGATGTGTTCAACAAAAATACAAATAATGCAAATTGGATAAAAAATGAACCAGTTGATGAAATGGTTGATGGTAATTTAGATTTAACTCTAGGATTAGGGGAATTGGCACAACTTACTGTCAACAATGAATCAGAAAGCAATGCAGATGTGAGTTTCTTAATATTTTATTCAATTAAATTTATATTTATTAAATGCCATAACTTTTTGTAGGTTGTTGATATGAAAACTGCCTCACGAAAAACATGGAATGCCAAGTATACTTTACGTAGTCATTTTGATGGTGTTCGTGCTTTAGCTTTTCATCCTACTGAATCAATTTTAATTACTGCTAGTGAAGATCATACTATGAAACTTTGGAATCTGCAAAAAACAGTGGCTCCAAAAAAGTAAATATATTTTTTCATATGAAATTAACATTGTTAATGTATATTTTATTGATTCATTTTAAAATTATGTTATTTATAGATCAGCATCTTTAGATGTAGAACCTTTATATACATTCAGAAGTCATACTGGACCTGTATTTTGTTTGGCAATAAGTAAAAATGGAGAACACTGTTATAGTGGTGGGTTGGACAATGTGATCAAAGTATGGGCAATGCCATCAGCCAATATCGATCCCTATGATTCTTATGGTATTTAAATTTAATATTTACAAAATAAGTCCTAAATAGTTTAATTAATATATTTATTATGTGTTTAGATAAAAATATTCTGATAAATACCCTGGAAGGTCATGAAGATGCAGTTTGGGGAATTTCAGTTCATCATAATCGTTCAGAGTTGTTATCATGTTCAGCTGATGGTTCAGTAAAACTCTGGTCACCAACAAATCTCAAGGCACCTTGTCTGTCATCTTATGTTTCTGATCAAGGTATAGTTATTAATTTGTAACTGAAAATCAAGAATATTATGTTTATAAATTCATATGTATTTAGAGTACAATAATACAAATAAAAATTACTAAAGTGACTATATTTGTTTGTCTAGATGAAACACCTACTTCAGTTGATTATGTTAGAGATGTAGAAGGTCAATTTGTTGCATCTTATAATTCATCTCATTGTGTTATTTATGATATTGAAACAAAGAGCCCTATAACTCGATTAGAATGCTCAAAGGTTAATACTAACCAGTTTTATAAGTCTGTTGATGTACTAAATACTATTTTATAATTTTTATAGGATCCAGCTGAGATGGCAACTCAGTTGATTCATCGGGTAAAATGCCACCCCACATTGCCGTTAACTATTACAGCACATGATGACCATCATATTCGTTTCTTTGATAATAATTCTGGTAAAATGGTTCACTCTATGGTTGCCCACTTGGATGCTGTAACTAGTTTGGCAGTTGATCCTAATGGTTTATATTTACTATCTGGAAGTAAGAAATGTGATTCTTTTAAAAAAAAAAAAAAAATTAAATACTATATTTTATTTCAGGTCATGATTCATCCATTAGAATATGGAATTTAGAAAGCAAAACTTGTGTACAAGAGATCACTGCTCATCGAAAAAAATTAGATGAATCTATATTAGATGTTGCGTTTCATCCATCTGAAGCATATATTGCAAGTGCTGGAGCCGATAGCCTAGTCAAAGTATTTGTATAGGTACAGTTATTGTATAATATAAATTAGTAGGACACTTGATTAAATTTATTTTGGTGTCTTTTGTTTGACCAACTTCCAATCAAATCCATCATTGTAGTGTCTTTGCAGTAATCATGATTTATTAAGTTGATTTTTTTTTTTTTTTAATTGTTTAATTATATATAAATTTTTTTTTCTAAAAATAAACATTTAAAATGAATAATTTTGTGCATAACTTATTAAGTTTCTGTGATTTTAATTTTTAGTAAAATTATAGTTTTTAAGGTTCTATGTAATATCATATTTTGTATGATTAATCTCCCATTATTAATAATAATCAATAATTATATATATTTTTTAATCCCTTTATTTTTATTATTTCTATTTTTAGTTTCAAGTACTTTGTTAAATGTACATTTTTGGTAATACTGTTATTAAAAACGTTGTTTTACAATTATAACTTTTTTTTTGGTTTTAAATTTAGCAAAATATAAAACCAGACTTCATACTAATCATATTAAAAAGTAGTGACCATAAATGTTGTAAACTATAGTTAATATTTAACTATACTAAATTTGTGAAGCGTAAAGAATATAATAAACTAGTTATTTTTATTTATTTTACTTGTATATGTTTTGAAAAGAAAAAGTTGAAATTATACTCGGATATTTAATTTTATAATTAAAAATAGTAACATCTGGCAAATAAAATTGTTTTTAATAATTTAAACATTTTAAACTTGAATCTCGAAAAATATACCACCCTATTTTGGTGATCAAACAGGGTTCTTGTGTATGTGAGTGTGTATGTATGAGTGAGTGTAATCATGTATTATATATTTACTATTATCTGTAAACCAAAAATTTTTTTTCTTTACTGCAATAGTTCAGTATTGACTAGTCATTTTATATTCTTTTCTCGCATTCAAACTAACCAAATTTTTTGATAAACAAAAAAAAGGGACCTTGATTTCTAAACATAAAATATTTCGCATTTATTTAACAACAATAAATTATCATTGTTTACTTAAAAATCAACAAATATTATATGTTTATATATATATATATATAATATTGTATGTTTACAATATGTATTTAAGATCAAAAAATTAAATTATTAAGTAGTTCTAACACTTATAAAAGTTTCTAGAATAATTTATGTTTAAGTCTAGTCTGACAGTATAATTAAAAAAATACACCACAATACTTATATTTATTATCTAAATCAAGTATATAAAATATATGTGCCTGTTTCATAGTGAAACTTAAATATATTCCAGAGAGGTTGAAATTAAATGTTGTGTAATAGTCAGTGAGATATTTTTCACCCAAGTATGGTACTGTGATCTTGGATTATTTTGTTTCAGATTTAAGAAAGTTGTAAATCGTATATAAATAATATATTTATTGTATTGGAAATGTTCTGCCATTTTTGTTTTAATTAATAAAATTTTTAAATATTTTTCTTAGTACAATAAATGTAGATGAAAAATGAAACAGACACATTATTATTTAAATTATTTATTGGATATGTCGTAAGAGTTATAGCCTTATTATACTACCCCAGTGTGTTGACCTTATGTGATTACTGTAGAAAAGTGTATGATCAACAACACTACTATAAAAAAGTAGAATAATATATTATATTAAATAAAAAGAGAACTTAATGTACCTATACTATCACTTGTTGTATAATATTATATACTGTTGTAAAAATAAATAATTAATAATTATCGTAAAATGTTTGTTTGATTTTTCCTATTAGTTATTCTTTTATCATTATTCTTATTTTACCTTGCAATTATTATAATACATAATTTGTTTAAGATAATGAAGGCATTTTCATTAATAAACTTATGTTGTTATGCTTTTATATACATATATTAATTATACAGAATACTAGTATATTAATAAAGTATAAAGTTAATAGGCTAGAAATTTAAAATATCATATTATATTTAATACATATTTTAAGTAAAGTGACATGAATTTATGACCCAAATCAACATACTGAGTTACATAATTATTTAAATGAAGTTTAAAAATATTATCAAAACTTAACCTAATCTAATCAGCATAGAAACAATTTATTCCAAATTATTTTATTAAATTTATGTTACATTTTATTAGAAATGTATACCCAAGTCAAAAATTGGTCATTTTTTATACAGTTGATTAACTATTAGAGTTTCATATGGTTATTTGTACAGATGTTATCATTGATTAAAGTGTATTTTTATAAATAAAAGATATTCAGCTGGCTTAATTTTATTACTCAGCCCTATTTGACATTATTATAATTTAACTGTATTGATAATTAATATTCCATTTTTCACCATTACTGTAAGCACTGTCTATATGTTGCAACAAATGAACACTGGCTACCAGTGTTATATTGAATACTTTTTAAAAACTAGTCATTTAAAATACTACTCAAATTCTTAAACTATGAAGTAATTCAAATACTTTTGGTTTCTTTTTCATAGGTTTATTATGAAGATGGCGTTACACTCACATGTAATATCTACGTCTTGCAAACGTTCAACATAGCAAATCTATGTTTAGTAGAACTAATTTTTTGTTGTTAGCTTTAATATTAGAGTAATTTGACACTATCAAACTTTAAGGGAAGTATGTTATCTGTGTCTTCTCAAAAGGTTTTTTGCAAAGTTTTAATTTTTATGTGAGATATGTCTTTTTAAATTGTAAATTTTACTTAGTCATAACTCACTTAACATGTACATTGTGTACATTTATATTAGAACACTGACACACGTTATACAATCATTACTACCTACTTATGTAACCCACAAGTTAATAACAAAATGACTCAAAACGTCGAGAATAGGATAATTATTTTTTTTCCTCTACCTTCTACATCTGCGTTTCTTAAACTTTTTATCTATGGGACCCGTACTTTTTATTATAATATATTTTAAATTCATACAAACAGAACTTATTCTTAAATTATTTTTACAAATTCTACCAATGGCATTGATTTAAATTTTTCTTATAACAATAAATCAGGCTTCCGCGGAACACAGTTTAAGAAATGTTGTTCTACATAATATCAAATAGAATTGAAACCGATATTATGTATAAAGAAATAAATTACTAATAAATATCTAATTTTAGAGAAAATTTCTTGTTCTATAAATCTTAAAAATAAATTAATTAAGTATTGTTCATAATTATAGTCTATAATAAATTGGAGTGGGCAGTCAAATTAATTGACAACAATAAACATTAACATCCCTATTTAATATTTTTATAACTTTTCTTGTCAGTTATAATCAGTATTCATTTCATAAAAAATTATTTTTGTCAAAAAATTTGGTAATACATATATATATATATATATTTATTTTCAATCAAATACAAGTTGTTTTTATTTGTAACTCTTTTTCAAAAAATGTATTAATTATTAATTTTAAAAATGTATAAAATTTTATTTCTCTGAACTTTAAATGAAATTTTAAAAATGATAAAACATTAATAATAATCATAATTTAATTAAACATTGTCAATAAATTTTTATTAAAAATTTTATCAATTAAATAAAATTTAAAATAATTGTACTGCCTCTTACATTTTGGCTGCATATTTAATCATGGTCAATACCATTATCAGACAATTTCATCGGGGAATTGACTATCATTAAGACAATAAAACAATTTTGTTCAAATAAATTTATTTAATTATTAATTATTATAATGAGAAAAAATTTAATCAATATTTAAAATAGTTCAAAGAAAAACATTCAGTCTCATATTTAAAAATTGTAAAAACATTTGTGAAAATTCTATTAACACAAGTGTACAATACATTAATGATAAAGTTGAAAAATTACTAAATTAACTAATGTGTTTTTACTAGCTAATTTTACCATTTTTATTAACTTAAATAAAATAGCAAACAACTATCCAAAATTATTGAAACAGTATTTGTGATTTTTCTCTATTATTATGTTAAATCTAATGGAACACATTAAATTAAACTTATATACAGAATAAAAAGTAAAATATTCTACTGAACAAAATACTGATTAGTTTCCTATTTATTTTGTGTACAGACACTGTAAAAATTAAATGCATATTTAATTATAATGTCGATAAATCTTAACCATAATTCACTTAATAATTTAGACAAAGCTGGGATAACAGTTAACATTAAAATACATTGATTTTTGTCGTTTTTATTGTATTTATTATATACATAATTTAGGTATATAGATCAAACGCATAAAAATACATATTTTCAACAAAATTGAATACAAATAAACTATCAACAATTATTATTTTTAGTCATCAACATTTTTTAAAGTGGAAATGTCTTGTAATCTTGCACCCATGCATGGTCCTGCTTTTACATTGGATGTATCAACATAATCATGCTGCGAATTATACCATGTTACTGATAATCGTCTATCTTGGAATAATTTACCTTTGATCTTCGCAGTTTCAGCATCTTTCCTCACTTCATACTTAATTACTAATGCTGGAATTATTGTATCCGATATATATTCAATGATGTTACCAAATTGTAAAAAGTGTGTAACCACTTGGTCTTCATCGTCTGCTTCATACCCAGACACTAATAATTGAGTTGGTCTATGATCCACTGATATGCTAGTAGTTTTAGTTTCCCTTACTTTATTTTTAGCTTCAAGCAATTTATTAGCAATAGCTAGTTTTTCTTTCATTTGATAGGCAGTTTTAGCTGTCCCAGACGCAGGTAAGATTCCAAGAGCTTTCAATTTATTTCTTAAAATAATGACATTTTTTTTCAAATCTAATAGTTCCTTTTCATCACTTTGTCCATGTTGTTGTTTAATAAATAAATCCAAATCAGTTAAAAGTAAATTTTTTAAAGCTTCTTGTTTAGCTTCTAATAGTTTATCCTCTTTAGTGGGAGTTTTCGGAGGTAGACTATTTACAACTTTCAGGTTAGCCTGAGACACAAGAGGTCTTTTTACAGCAGATGCCAGATCTGCCTGAATATTTTCAATGTTAGATTGTAGTTGGTTAATAGTTGCCATTAACACTTGTTTTTGTTCTCCTTTAACATTAGGTGCAGCTTCTATTAATTTATTTAATTGTTCTAACTGTTTGTCCAATAGTTCTTGTTTTCGTTTTGTAATGGCAGCAGAAAAATCTTGAGCTAGTTTTTTAGCTTCTTCTTGTTTTTTTATTAACGAAGTTTTGATGACTTCAGCTTCTTTTTCATTTGTTAATCGTGTTGGACCAGTAATTCTATTATCCAACGATAAAGTTTTAGGTTTTTGGGCTTGTGTAGTACTTTTTTCTTCAACTGGTTTCACATCACCTGAATTATCAGAAAACCAATTTGCTGTAATTGGCAAAGTACCAAAAACAGTTTCTATATTTTGATGGGCTTTTTGTGCTTCATGAGAAGCAGAAAATGTTATTGTAGCTTCTTTATTTTCACTGCTTGTTTGAATATTAGTAATTTTTCCAAATTTCATAAAACTATTATTTAAGCTACTAATGTTATTTAAATTTTCTGGAACATTTTTTAGTTGCACTTCATTAGAAGATATTTTGGGGCCCAAACGTCTATAATCAAACTTTGGTTTTTTATTGTTATTGTTAGTATTATTATCTTCTTTCTTAAAATTCTTTCTCTTAAAACGATTTTGGATTTCACCGGTAGGTACGCTAACTAACTCACGTTTTTGTTTAGAAAACTTTTGCTCTCCGCTTCCTCGGACCCAGTATGATCCTTCTGTAGATGGATAATACATTCGCTGGTTTTGGACAGGCGGATAAGGTTGGACAGCAACTGGTACAGGTACGTTTTGAACAATAGGAACAACTGGAAATGTAGGTGTTAATTGGTTGGTAAAAGATGTCCCAGCATTTTGGAAACTTAAGACACCATTACCTGTAGCTAATACTACAGGATCTTTACCATGGTCATAAACACATAAGTCACCTTTCATACAGTATCCTTTTTCATCAAAATCTATACACCGCCCCAATGTTTTTTTTTCAATACTTTCAGATTTCTTAAATTCTGCAAATATGTCTTCCTTAGGTTTTTTAACAGGGGATCCGGATGGAGATCGTGATCGGTTTTTGGGTGACCTAAATCTGCGTTTGAATTTGGGAGATTTTGAACGTCTTGGTGACCATGATCGACCGTGATATCGATACTTACGATATGATTCTCTATCTTCATCTTCATCACTAGTGTGATCATCTCGTCGATAACGTTTAGTTCTTGTAAATTTAATATCTTTGATCCTCGGTGATCGTGATCGTACGAGTGAACGAGATCTCGACCTGGGCTTTTCTTCTTCTTTGATTGGTTTATCGCATAGTTTCTCACCTGTATCAGATTTCTCTCCAGATGAAGTTACTGCAGTTTCACTTTTAACATCGACTGGGTCATCATTTAAGTAAGATTCGTTTTTCAAAGTTTCAACGAGTAACACCGTAAAGTGTTCAGTATCGTTATTCAAGAACTCTTCCAGTTGCGACAGAAGGTACTTTTGCAGTTCATTTATCGGCCGATCACGTTTTAATAATGCAAATATATATTTGGCCAACGCTGCAGGTTCAGCTTCACATATTGGCCCCAGAGCGGCTGTCAGCCAGGTTTTGAAACGTTCAGGATCCTTGATTTGCATCGTTCACGCAACTAAGGATGGTAAACAGTAAACACTAGTATCAATAGCTGTGCGAGACGATATGAATACGGTAATTCGTCCAATTTCTGAACAAAATTTAATACAATTTTTTGCTGTGATAACGTATTTTGAACGTTCCAACTTTAATGTTGTTGTTAATATAAAATTGAACGTTTATTATGAGCTAAGCATTTGGCGAATTATTGGAACTGTGGACTATTCACTCATTCACTTCCACTGGCTACTGTACAGGCAGTTGGCACGAAGATCCTGTGTCAACGTAAGTGGTCTACACGGGTCCATAATTCGAAATGTCCCTTTTACTGGTCACACTGGTTATAAAAAATGACTTCCAATAGTCGCGTTGATTGAAAAAATTGTATCGATGATGAATAAATTGCGACAAACAATGTTTTCAAAACTTATGATGGAATATTATCGACCGCGTAAAAAACCAGCGTATAAACGAAATGTTGAACGTTTTATGTTGGTCACACATTTCAAAAAGTCGGTCGATTCCCCTTGGCCACAGATCTCGCGGCCGCGCAGTAATTTTGTTTTTACCCCTTTGGCTTCAGCGCTACTATTATTTTTAGGATTTTCTTCGATGCTCCGTCCGTGCGACCGCGTAATTGCTATAAAATGTTGAAAATTGGTTGACGAGTTCGGCTAAATATTCCGTAAGTATTCATAATATGTATTATTATTATACGTAATACCATATTTAATGTTTATGACCGGTGCTGTTACATAATGTTTTATGGAAAATTAAAAATCTTTTATTTGATTGACATTCATTGAATAAAGATCGTGGCGCGCGAGCACGACGACAATAAGGTATATTTTTAACTGTCGACGATTCTCATTTACTGAATATTTATAACATTGTAATTTTTTAAAATACTAAAATCCAGTAAATAAACCATAAATTACATTGGTACATACGATTGCAGATTGAAATACCTATAATCCATTTAAAATTATTATCGATTGCATAGAACATATTTTGTATAGTAATTAATGTTTAAATCTAATATTGCATGGAAAAATTAAAAAATATGAATACACGCATAATGGAAATGGAAAATGTATACTTATATGTATTATGTAGATTTATATCGTATAGCCGTATAGGTGTGTTATTAAACTACCCTATAAGCATAGCCTGATAAAAAGAGCGTGGATTTTCATGTAAATACACAATTTTATTGAATGTAAATTTCTCAATTCTGATTCAAAATAAACACGTTTCATAACACCCGGAATAAAACTAGACTTTTTTATTTTCATATTTTCACATATTTTGGACATAATGATTAATAAATATTTCATCCATATTTCGCATTTTCATATATATACAGTTTTTATTTGTAATAAAAAACCGCACACTTTTTTTTTTTTAATAAGTAATTTTTGGTACCTAATTCTGTAATAAAAATATAAATTTAAGACGCATGCAATAAATATAGATAAACGTAAAAAATAATAAGTATGAAAATATTATTATAGAAAATAATATTTTAGGAAATAATGACGTAAGTTTGGGAAAATGCGATTTGTAGCTGGATATTTAATCGTTAAAAATTACAATAAGATACGAGTTGGGTGCTATACTCCAGTTGGGTCCTTGATGTTATAAGATAATACTCGAATTGAGTCCGAATTATAATTAGGTAATATTCAAATTAGGTGCGTAATATTTTTCGACTATACCTAAAACGTGATTATTCTGTCCCGTTAAGTAACTGACGTAATTTTTCATAACAAATCAAGGGGCTTTTTTGATTGAAGTTCCGCAGTGAACTCACGTAGCAAGCGAGCGAGGAGGCCAAAGGGTCATACCCGTAATTATTACCTCAATTTTTGTTTTCACCTACGTTTTTAAAACATTAAAGTATATTGATTCAAAAAAAAATAAATAAATAAAAAAAATACGAACATTTAGTGTCCAGTAAAGTAGAAAAGTTTCGAAAATAATAACATTTTTTTTTTCGTTTTTTAATTTTACGCGGGTTACTCTAGCAAGAACATATACCGGGACCCAACTAATTTACTCAATAAAATACGCCGGGCACAATTCAAGTTATTTTGAGACCCAACTCAAGTTGGAAAAAGAAGAAATTATTATTATAACATGTAGAAGAAATATTGAATTTTTATGCAATTTTGTAACGAGTATACTTGGCCGATGGCACTTTTACATAATATAAATCAAAATATTTTTATCAACAGTACAGTATGGATGAAGCATAAATTATTTATTTCCTTTAATATATTGTTTTATACCTTATTAAATTAAAACCTGTTATATTAAAATGTGGGAGATACATTTATGTTTGGAATTGTGTGGAAAAATATTTAATATTAATATCATTCTTCTCAATTTTGAAATATCATAATGCTGCGTGTATATTTCATTTTTAGATAGTTAATATAATAGTTTTTATAATGAAAAAAGTTTGTTCTTTTTTCTATCATAATAATATGTTCAGGTAAAAATCAGAAGAGTACGGTTTTAATCAATGAAAAGTACCTATGGTGGTTTTGGGATGCAATATTATTTATTAGCATTTTATCTAAATGGTCCTAGACAGAGTTGTACGGTAATAATTTTGCACAATTGGCTATAAAAATGTAAAAATGTGTAACAATTATAGTACCTAATGATAATGAGTATATGACCACTGGTTGACCAGGTTAGGCATAATGTGACTTGTTGATTTATTTGGAGGATATAAGATATTGGTTAAAGACGTTTTTTCGCCCCCAAAATATTTATGTTCAGGTCGTTTAGGGTGCTTATTCTATTACCACCTCATCTCTTTCCACACGGCATGATGTACTTCTAGACTCTAGAATCTAGATGGTATAGATATCTGGAAAAGTTTGTACTTCAAATTATTTAGAATATAGTTTTATTATATTTAGTTGATTATTTGTGAAATGTAAATTGCTTATTAAAAATAATTCAGTATACTTACCGAATAGTAAAAATACATTTGTTGTATTTATAAATAAACTAGATCGTGGCAAGGCTTGGGGAGGGATTTTCTCTAATGTTTCATGATTCAATAGGACCCCCGGAGTGAAAAAATATTAATTACCATATGGCTTGGATGATCACTTAATTTGATGAATTGTTATTAGTTTTGTTTGGGAATAGTGTGAGAGTCGGTGCTTATTTTATCGTATAAAACGATTTCATGAGAGTATGAATCCAAAAAATTAAAATTATTTTTATTAACATAAATATTATATGAGATTTTTATCGGTAAATAATATTTCTATATTATACAGCCGATATAATATAGGTATTAGGTATACTTACATAATTGTACATATATTTATGATTCTACTAAAGTACAAAGTACAATATGTGACAGACTTTGTAATATGTAAAAATTCGATGATTTTCGTTCGTTGTGTAATTGTGTTCCTATTCTAGGTATAATTTTAATTATTTCCAATAAAAGTTTGAATTTCTTCTCAGTAAACGGCGAAAATCCTTGGGGAAATGTTTAACACCACCATACTTATATAATTCTGTTATTTAAATTGTAATGTTATATTGCAGTGATTACACATATAAGTATTAATTCTACAAAGACATGTTATTTTAATTCATTTACAAATGTCAGACATATTATTAATTGACAGTATATAATTTTAGTTAGTTAATGTATCAAAATAATCGTAGGCTTTACTATTTTACAGTATAATATCTAAGGAGGAAATTTGAAACATGTTTTATTAAGAAATAGAATATAGCTATAGAATATACATATAGAATATAAAATATTTATGATATATGATTAAAAATAGATTAATACAATATAGTTATTGAATATTTCTATCACTCATTATATGTGAGCTTATAAATAAGTTATAATATAATAATAATTGTTAATAACAATGCTTTTATTTTTGTTGATAAATGTATTTTTCAGGGGAATTAAAAAATCAATCAACTATGCCAGCAGAAATAAGTCAAAGTAAAACTATATGCATTTTGGCTATAGTAGCAGCATGTTTCGCAGTTCTATGGCCATCTTTATTCTATCCAATGCTAAAAGGTTTCTTTTCGCCTCACACTCATACAGGTGAATTAATATTTATTTTCCATTATTGTCTAGTTTTCATATGTTATTTACGTTACTGGAGTTTGGGAAATAGGCTGTTGCAATGTATTGTCCAGTACGGACGTGAATATAGTTAAAATAGTAACGGATATATGCGATGGCGTGGTTGAAAAAATGGACAAAAAAACTAAGTTGGAAAAATGCCGACAGGAAATTTTTAACAAATGTGCAATCAACATTACTGATTTAATCAATGAGAATACAATTGGTGATATTTCATTCAATAAACGTGTAATCGACGAAATAAGATCTATAAATGGATCTCTGTGTTTAAAATATCATTACGGAGTATCTTTGACAAGTTTGGGGGTTGCACATAGACTTAAAGATTATGATTCTACAATGAGTAAGAAATAATTAGTAAACATACTCTACAAATTTAACATAAACTTAGTGTATCTTTAATATAGGCGTGTCCAGACTTTGATGGCCGGGGAGGTACAAGACATTTTTAAATTAGCAATACCTTTTTTTTTAATTATAAACGTTTTATATAGATATAAGATTTTTTTTAAACATAAATTACGACGAAATTTTTATTGTTTTTAAAAAACAAATAATTTTTATAAATAATAAAATGTACTGATCTTGTGACTTTTTTTCTCCTGACATGATTTTTTGTTGGTCACAATCCGCCGGGGAGAGGGGGGCGGTACCCACCTGGCCATCCCCGTAAACACGCCTTTGATATTTAACTAATGCTTTTAGATTATTTTAATATACTGCTAAATGCTAATAAATAAATCACAAAAATAATGTTTTGACACAGTCGAAATGATACCTGTTGATTAATAAGTCTTAATTAATTCACCAAGTGAAGTGTATGGGTTTAAAAATGATTCTTTTAATTAAGATATACTTTTAATAGTTAAATAGAGTTATATTTACATCTTAATTCGCTTAAAAATTAACCCAATAGACTCATCTTATACACATAAATACACAATATATTATAAATATGTAACTATAATGTAACTTATCTGCTTATATTTTGTGAAATACCCTATGTATGATATTAATTATTAGATAATGTATGAATCATTTATATTATAATATAATTTCACTTTTTAAATCATATATTAATTCATGGTTAGTTATCATTTAAATCATTAATTAGGTTCATCTTAAAGCCACACAGATCGAAAATATTATGTATAAACCATATTATTCATGTACAATTCACAAATTTAGATAACTCATACTGTTAATTAAAATTATTTTTTGTGTGTACTTGGGTAATATGTATACGTATAAAAATAAAAAAACTTCTATATTAATCTTTAAATATGAACATATTTTAACATTTTATTACCATAACTTAAATAACAAAAACGTGAAATGTACTTACTTTGAATATTATAATTATATACTTCTAAAAATTTTACTTATTTGTAAAAATACTTTTGCTACTGTTTTTCTTGAAGTGAATTAACTTAACTAACATATATGTTTGCTTTGAATGAATATTTGTTATATCAAATATTTTCTATATTTCAGATCAAATTCCTCAAGAACGTACTCCTGTCCACTTAAGATCCTCCAAAAGTTCAATGCATCCAGCATTAATGGAAAAGGGTCGGGCAATTCCCCAGCCTCATATTGGACCTAGAACGGGAAGTCCTACTCCTCAGAGTTTTAAAGTAAATTCTATTATACTATATTTTAGATAAATTTGAAAATCTAAGTTTTAATTTTAGTACTAAATTTAATTTTAAACATGCCAATATTTTCGTTATTCGTGTTATTTGAGTTTTGGATTGATTCCATACTAACGGTTTTACTGATCTACTTTGATAATTGGAATTATGCTTTACTATTATATTCTTAATCCCATACTATTATGTTTTAGAATAGAATTTGTACTTTTAAGTCTTCGACACATTTCATATTATTGCTTTAAGACTGATTTTATACTGACTGTTAGATATCACGACTCTGTACTTTAGAATTTTTAGGTTGTTAATGAAAATAAATTCTAAATTAATTTATATAAAACTACTATGACTATACTAGACACATATTCTAAACATTTTTAAAATAAAATATTTATTTATATTTTAAATTATATACACTGCGTTATAATAAGTTTTTATGTTTTTTATGTTTATTGTTTAAAAAAATTTGGTTTTTAATTACGCTTAAATTTAAAAATAAATACTATACAAACAAAAAGTATCATTATACATTATTGATTATCTACATTCTAATTGTTTTATTTATTGATTACAAAAAATAAATCCTTATTCTATTTTTAGCCACCAATTCCAGGATCTAGACCTCCAATGGGAGGTATGGGTGGTGCTAGCCATAGAGTATCTGGAGTAGACGGTGGTGGTGCCATGAATATAGTAATGCCGGTGTATACAATTGCAATACTTATCTTTTTCGTGTATACTATGATGAAGGTATGAAACAATATTATTATATGTACATGATAGTTATTTCTCTTATTACTCGTCTTGAAATTATTGCCGGATTGTACAATTATTTGTTAAATCTAACATCTCAATAAACAAAATAATCAATCGAGAATAATGGATTGCTGTTTGATCTCTGATATTTAAGTTTTGGTAAAAATGTATGAATATATAAAATAAAATTCAAAATTTATAACTCAATTATTATTTGTACAATCCGATGTATGCATTTAATATATTAGTATAACTATGAATAATTTTAATAGTTGCTGTCGAAAAAAGACGACGAAGTCGAAGATGACACAATTAATAAATATTCTACTGAATATCCTTATGTTAGGGAGAATAATTCAGTGCTGCAACCACAAAGCCTTCCTACAAAATTAGGTAAAATATTAAAAGTTATTAAATATTTATATACCAACAATAAAAATCTCTCATTAATTTTCTAGTTTTAAAAAATAAGTTAATGTTTTGTTCTGTTTAATGATAAATAGGATTCATTGAAAAGGATACAAGTAAGTTTAACGTTTTTTTAAATTTAATTTATTACAAATATATTGATGTGTACTATGATTTATATGTATTAATTATTAATCATTAATATAGTAATAATAATATTTTGAATATAATCTTTTATTGAAATGTGCTGGTTATTAGTATTTACTACCCATAACATAACAATTATGAATCCTATGATTGTGGTTTATGTTTTGTGTAGGGGATTTAGAAATAGATGCGCTCCGTCGTAGGCTGAAAGAAACAAAGGCTGCGATGGCACGCATTGTTAAGCGAATGGAATTGGCGTCTGAGTGCAATAGGATGATTGAGGTTTGAAAGATTTACAAACAATTCGATGCGCATGTGCTCGGTGTAATAATATTGGCAAATTTTCCTTAGCACTGCACTAATTTCACCTATTAACGTATAAATTAAGGGTTAATCTCGTTATGTGGTATTTCCACGAATAAAATAATTCTAAAATAATAATAATTTTGACTAATTTTTTCTGTACATGGGTAAACTTTAAACATAGAAGTTGAAAACGTGGTTGAAATAACCACATTTTTGTAGTTAAAAGATTGATAGGAAATGAATAAAACATTTAGTTTAAATATTACCTAGATTATTTAACTGACAAATGTCAATGTATTTAAAATAATTGAATAGAAAATAAATGTCACGACATGGTTATAAAATAGGAGGTATTTGTTTGAAATTTTAGAAAAATAAGCAAAATGGTTTTTTTTTTTTAATTTGTTTTTTTACACATAGTCGTGAACGCGTTTTCGTCTTTGTTGGAAGACGTGAATCGGGAGATATTATCGTCTATAATTGAAAATGAAAATGTTCCCACAATTAACGAAGACGAGGTACCCTTAGGATAAAGAGCTTAAGTTATTCTAATATTTATGTAAATATCTATATGCTGAAACCTTGCTTTTAAAATTCAAACATGTTTTTTTACTAGCATTTTTAAAATAATATTTTTATTTATATTTTTATAATATTTTATAATATTAAATTTGTATTTTTTTTATATATTGCCAATTTTAAAGTTATTTAGACTTGCCATTATAGTGTTTTTATGTACCTTGTTGCTTGTGATAGTACGTGTTTTCAAATTGTTCTTTAATTTTATAAAGTTTTATACTATCATAGTTTTTAATTGCTTCTTTATATTTTTATAAAAATGATGTAAAATATTTTAGATAAACATTATTTTTTTAAATTTTAGGATGATAAAACTAATGACGTGAAATACAATGAAGCAAGTACAATATTCAATGATAACGATATAGATGATGACGTTAATATCAAAATGTCCACTGAATCAAAAGAATCGGAAGTCGTTCTATCATCTTCTGAATCTAGTGATGATGAAGTTAAAACTTCTGAAATATCCGGTAAAAAAGCAATTCAAGTAGTTAATATGGAAATATCTGAAAGTGTTGGTGGTGGACATTACTGGACTCCGACTGAAAAAGAAAAAATTCCTTCAAAAGCGAAATTGATACCTGTTGAAGAACCCATTTCTTTGATCATTCCTGGTATGATTCCAAAGAACTCTCAAGTTTTAATTAGCGATGGACCACACAACACTCCTTCGGAAACTGATGACCACGAAGCAATTATTTCAAGCAAAGTTACTTTGTCATTAATACCAGTGAGTAAAAATGAGAATTTATTCATATCACATGATGTTATCATTATTTAATAATATACAAACTTGATTAAAAATATTATGTTAATTGTTAGTTATAAATGCTTAATGATAATTCATGTTTTCTCTGGGCCCTAACTCTTAGCAGGTGACCGGGACTCAAGAAGATACCAAATATTTAACACGTTAAATGCTAGTTTTATTTTAAGCAGTTGTATTATTTTTAGCATGTTTTATAATTTATTATCAAAATCAAAGTAAATTACAACATAATTTAAATTATGTTTTCTATGTGCGTTAATACTGTTTATTACGGATCTAATTATTTTAATAATATTTTTAGAAAATGAAGTTATTTATAATGTAAATTGGTGATAATGTGAATTGTGGAAATTTATTTTGTAATCAAATTTTATAGCACAAATATAATAATGAAATTTTACTACCGTAAAAAGATATAATACAGTTCCTGTATTTTAATTTTTAACATAAAAATAATATGAATACTTCATCGGTTTTTTTTTGTGATAAAAATAAATTTAATGAATTAATCATTAATATAAATATAAGTAATATGAAAGAAAAATATTCATTATGATTTAATTTAATTTCTAGGATGATCGAATTGAAGAATATCTAACAAGTGATGAAACCGAAGAAGATAATATTACTTCAACACTATCAAACACCTAAAGTTGTTTAATATCAATATATACTTATGTACGATTTTTCGTAAAATTAATATGTACCTATTAATTGTATGGCGAGTCTGTATGTAACTAATGTTCCACGCATTACAATAAAATAAGTAATGTTCGGGAATTTAATTGAGAGAGTAAAAAAAGAAGAAGAATGTAAATTACGAAATGTTTTTTAATTGCACACATTTTATAATGCACTTATTTTATGGTATAGGTACCTATTATAATCGTTCCAAATATCGTTTGTAAGTGAATTAATTATTATGTTCTAAGATGTTAACAGATATAAATATGACGTGAACCACGTGTAGTTAAGTTAGTCAATTTATCTATGTTCTTTTTTTTTTTTTGATATTCTCAAGATATTTTAGACTGACAATGACAATGTTGCCAAATTTTGTATTACTACTTAAATACTAAATAAGTATGGTATATCACTTGAATTCCTTATATTAATTTATTTGTATTAAATGAAATGTCTTTAGATCATCAAAATTATTTATGTTCTTTTTTTACTATAGATTATTCTTTATATAGTACTGGTGTTTACAATAAGCATAATGTACGTAATATATATATATATATATATATATAATATACAATAATATAAATACATGAGGTGAGAAACTGAGAAGTCATCTAGCAGTAATACACTCATAATCATTAATATACACTAGAAACTTATCATTTGTGTCTGTGTACAATACATATCCCCAATAATAGCTGAATAGATAATATGAGATTACAAGCTAATAATTATAGTTTACCAGGATTCATAATAGTATTACGAGTATACAGTACAAGTAGTCGCAGGCCGAGTGTGTTTTGATTGAAAAATACTTACAGACAATTTGCACCACGCTAATATAGGTACGAGTAAAAGCGGCTTGAGGATCGATATAGTACAGGAGTTGAAACATTTTGGCTAAGAACATTTAGTACCAAATGTATTACTATATTAACATAAGTATCGGAATTAGTGGTGCAACATAGCTTAATAATTTGATTTTCATTGAAGTTAAACTGTTTAAGCAAACTGCAGGCCATCCATTTTTTACCTTCTCTGTATAATGTTAATATTATTGTGAATAGTTTCTCGATCAAAAACTAGTATTGTGACACTTGTTATCTCAAAGTATCTAAGTGTCTATGATTATACGATTTTATAAACATACTACATATACGTCATATACGTCGTACTCTTTTCAAAGTTAACTATCAACCAATTCAACCATTCATGTAATATTATACCGTGTTTTGGTTCCGTTGCACTATAGGTACTGTTATTATTTTCTAAATAAAAAAAAAATAAAATACTGTATACTGTATAGGTAGTTTTCGCAAAATCTCGTTTCCAGTGAAAAAAAAAAAAATGGAAAGCGCAGGATATGACTATCGTACCGTTTGAAATGGTCAAATAAGTGGTGGAAAGTTGTTGTTGCGGGAGACCGCACGGCAGCGATCAAGAAAGCGTTTCAGTGTGTATTGTATTGCCACCGCGGTGTGTCGCTCAGTCACTGTGCTCGGTAGGTGTGCTGTACCGTAAAAAACGTTCGTAATATAAAAAATTCCGAGCCACAGTTACAAAAGAAAAACAAAACTATTAACCAATCAAAATCACACAGTAAGTAACCTGAACATATATTTTAATAAGTTTCATTAATATTTACAGGTACGATTCGGTACAATCGCTCGAAACAATTTTAATTTTTTTATAAATCATAAGATGTATTATATGAAAAATTTGACGAAGGTACAGCAGTTGTTTTGGACAATCTATAAACTGTTAAAAATAACTACCTATGGAGATAAACGTTTGTGTTTGGCGTTTATGATATTTATTTTGTAATGAACCAAGTATACAATATATACATACGTATAATCCCCAAACGCTTGCTTTTATGAACGAGATATCGATCCCTCGGAGTCTGTAACTGGGCACGTTAGAAACATTGACCGTGGTTAGAATCATTTCATCAGGCTTGTTGTACGTTGCCATTAAAACTATTGTATAGTTTTTACAATGAACATAACAGTAAAAAAATAAAAACAATCCAACTATATTTTACTTCTTTTTTTTTTTTTTAAAAAAGTGAAAAATTAAATATACCTACTTAAACATTTCCAATAAATTATAAAAATATGAACATTTAAGTACTTATACCGTTATTGTTGGCTGTAGCGTATATAAATATATTTTACGTATGAACGCCTGTAGTAATTTTCTGATTAAACGACTTAATGATATTACATTTTCTAAATAAATCTGAAATTAAATTTAAAAATCAATTTATAATTTTGATTAAAATAAAATAAAAATTTAAAAAAAGCTATTTGTTGTATTATTATTTTAATTTTTATATGTTTTCAAGACTAAAAATAATTATAGAACTAATACAATTATTTTTAATATTTAAAAATGTTTTATACTATCAACAATAATTGTATTAAAAATATGAACACAAAATAATAATAAATACCTGAAAAAAGCGGTTTGCACATTATGACATTTATCTATCATTTGTGTAATAGTTTTAAATTAAAAGCTTAATATTAACAATAGGTATACTATAATAATAATAATAATAATAATATATATATATATATACACATAGATGTTACATTTGTAGAGTTGAAAAAAATATGAGAAAGATTGGTAAATCGTACAGGCTATTGAATACGCAAAACAAATGACAAAAAAAAATAATTGATGAACTGAAAATATATGTTCGTTGTAACAACAAAGCCACAACGGTAATCTGGTATGATATGTAATATTACCGTTTAGTAGTATCTGATACAAGTCTTACTGGTTTTAATGTTGTGAATTCTGCATCGTGTACATATAGGACGTGAGAAGGGGTTTATTTCAACTTAACTAGTTCCTATATAAATCTTAAGGAAAGTGAAATCTTAAAAAAAAAACATTTATTTATACATTTTATTCCACTTTCTTTTTTACCAATATGTTGTATTTTGTAATTATTGAAATTATAGGTACTTAAATTATATAAATAACGTAATCATTTCAAATATAAATAACAACAAGTTATTTTATCTTTTCTAAATAGGTATTTTATAAGAATACTATTTTTTACAGTGGTTTGAATTATTTTAAGTAATTTTTTTTTGAAATAGAATTAATAATTTTTTTTTACATTATGTTTACCGTATATCTGGAACTTTTGATTATAACTGAAAAGAGTTAGTCTAAAATAGATGGGATCAATGTTAACAAAATATAAATAAATAGGTTTTATATTATTTATTTGCATTGATTAATAAATACTGATAAAAGTGAAAACGGTTATTTTTCATTTTCTATTGGTTTCACAAACAACGCTAAAACACCTATTATAAATACTTAAAAAGGTTTAAAATTGCTCAAAGTGATTCCAGGTATAACTTTCGTAGTTGTCTATATTAATATGTTTGGTTAGTACTAACGTCTTTTATGAATGATTATATTTTTTTTATGCAATCAAAGTACATCACACGTATTACTTAACATTTAACTTATTACAAATAAATAGCAACTAATTAATTATAGGTAATCATCAAATAAATATTAGGAAACTGACAATTTATTAAATACTAGGTCGTTAACATTGATATGTGTACATTATAATAATGTTGAAGTAATTAATGCTGTATAAAACATCTGTTTATTGTAGTTTATATTTGAAACTTATTTTTATTACTCTATCAATCTCCAAATTATTTAGAATAGAGTTAGTTGATCTTGAATATAATATTTTAGATTCTGAACGGAGTGATGGAATCTATTTTAATAATATTATTTACTTTGTGTTCTACTTAACTGTTCTACATTTTTTTTTCGATACTCACATAGTCTAGTTTTGTCCTCCGAATTCCAATCTCTCGAATATTATTAAATGGTAACAATGATCTATTGACAAGTTATTAAAACAAACATGTGATATTTTAGGTCAAAGTAAAAACTAAAAACCTTTAATAAAAATTGTAAACCATAGCTTACAGTTTCATTATAAAGATTTCTACTAAACTATTTGTTTTTATATTTTTGTGGACAATATTAATCTAAACAGTATTTATTCTCAAGATATGTATGTCTTATGAAAATACTTTCAGCGATTATTTTATACTTATGTAACTGACCTTACATTAATAGTATTCACGGGTTTTTCTCATATATTGTGTATCTTATAGACAATTTTTACATGGTGTGCGTATACGGTATACACTTCTCTTTAGATAATGATTTCTTACACATCTAAGGTTTATTTGTGGTGAAAGATTTATGTAATGTCTAGGTCTATGGTTTACGATCGGTGAATTACTTATACAAATGATTGCATTATTTACTTAATCAAATAATCAGTTTAATATATCTTTAGGGTAATTTTTTCGTAAATCTAAGTCATAATTTTATTTTTTCAACTAAACAATAGTATATAGTCCGTATTTATAAAATTATTAATTTGTAATATTTCCTAAATAATTTATATTACTTTTATTAGTTTCTACTCGTTTACATAAAGTTTTGTTGAAATTCAATGAACTACAATTTAGGATAATTGATTTTTATTATAGCTGCACTGAAAAAACAATATTAACTTATTTATAGTTTTTTACATGAGTATAAAGTATAAACATATCTAACACAGTACTTTGTCACCCAGCCATCCAGGCACCATGTCTTCATTAAAAATATCAAAATAATTTATGAGTTATGTAATATCAATTGTAATATATAAACACCCCTAAGCTGAATTTTCCTAGGGTGTTACCAAAGTGAATTTCCCTTTAATCTGGAATCTTGGTAATTCTACCCCTACATTTTCGAAACCATACGTGATTAATGATTATGCATTATAAATTGTCAATTGGCGTTGTGGTTAAGTTGCGTGCATCACTTTAACATTTAATGAGTGACTTCACCTTACTCGAGATATTAATGACAAATTAACAAAATTACTCATCTCCGCGCCTTATTTCTTTCTCAACTCTCTTCCTTAGGTTACTCCCGTCCCAATATAACGCTACTCCTCAATTCTCGCTCTCCTTCCATCATCTCCCTCATCATTAATTTCATTCTCAAAGCTGGTTTCCGTATTTAAAAACTGATATATATAAAAAAAAAAAAATGTGTATACAATGTATAAAATGTATATAATCTATGATTAATCATGTATTTTTTATAACTTATATTTTACTTATGTAACTGCTGTGCTATAATGTTTCTGTAAATAAAAGCACTTAAATAAAAAAAAAACAAAATGAGATAAAGCACACATAAAAAAATACAACTCCAACATTTAAATCTAAGTATTTATGAATAAATTAAAGTTCTTTATAGCCAGAGTTAATAAAGAGATAAATGAAAAGTAGTATATTAATATTTATATTTTTTATTGTTTATTAGTTTATTATTTTGATAGTTTAACGGTTTTTATTTGTTTCAGGTAATCAAAATTAACTCAAATGATTAGTAAAAAAAATTCATTATAGTTAACCTAATTAAATCTAAAAATACTAATAACCATGACGGCAGATGTAAATGAACCAACTCCTCCACCCCTTAGAAGATACAGGTTGGTAGGAAATAGAATTATTCTTATAAATAGTACTGTATACTTTTATAAAGTGTTAATTATATTTCTATTTTAGGCCCAATTCCATGAGCAATTCAGTTGCTTATTTTGGTTTATTACTCGTCGAGTTAATTTTGTTGGTCATTAAATTTGTTTATACCACTATTGAGTCTATTGTACGTATATTTGTACCACCGTTGGAAAAATCACTCGTAGACGAAATTGTTTTAGTAAGTTAATACGTTATTAAACTTACAAACCAATATGCACATATAAACAGATTCTTATACTAAATTGATCATGAATCTTACAATATTTTCCACACTATTGATTTATTATTGAGTTATAAGTTTTAATAAATTAATCATAAGGTTTATTAATCCTATTTTCTCATTTTAGTAAGAATTAAATTACATAATATATTAGAATATTGCATATTATGTTATAACCGTTTATCCGGTTCTATTGAAATGTGCGTTTCATTTTTTAAAGTATTTATTTTATTTTATTCAATACTGCTGCATTGTATTGTGCATTGTTATTCAATTTGATAATTATTACCATATTCAATTATTATTATTATTATTATTATTATTATAATAATTATAATAATAAGTAGAATAAAATAATTTTTTATACAGTTTAACTATACCATTTCATTTACCACTAGATAACTGGTGCAGGCCATGGTATTGGTCGAGAATTAGCCGTATTATTTGCCAAACAAAATTCAATAATTGTGTGCTGGGACTTAGATGAAAAAGGAAATGAGGAAACTAAACAAATACTTAAATTTAAAGGACACAAACGCGTGTACACATATAAGTGAGTCTATCTTTATATTCATGCATTGTACATACAATTATTATATTTAAAAACACGATTAGTTTTCAAGTTATTTTTTCTTCAACGGTGGATTTTTACGCTGATATACTTTGAAGTGTGTTAAACCTCATACATAGATACTAACAAATACTGTTTAATTCTTGGTAATTCTATGTGATTTATAAATTTATAATTATAAAATATCCACTGATGTGATTAAATATCTTGCTTAATTTTTTAAAACATAGGTATTGTATGATTATATACATCATATATCTTTATATCTTCAGCTATTTTTAAAATTATTACAAGAAATTAACCTTTGAAACAGGAAAACTCTTTGCCATATAAATCATATAATTATAATTAGAGTAATATAAATTTATCTAGTGAAAATCAAAAATAATGAATTCTACTATACATAGTTTCAACATTATTAGTGAATAGATATACTAAAACATTAGTACCTAAAAAATTAATTAAGCTTGAATTTAATATTAGTAATTATACTGATTATATTAATTGCTTTAAAAACATGTTTTCCCAACAATTTTACATACTGTTTACAAAATATCACTATCGTCTATTAAGGTTGTGAATAAACAAAATAGAACTAATAAATGGAAAAAGTTTATATAGCCATATAGATACCTTATTATCTAATTAATTGTAATATATGTTAGTATATTATGAGTAAAATTAATTATATTATAAATTATAATATATTGTACAGCAGGTATTTATTATAAATCAATTTAAAATCTAAACAATTTTAAAATTTTATCATTAATTAAGGTTGAAGATTATTTTGTTTTAAATGATAACCAGTTACATAATTCTATTTATGTCTCCTCAAATCCTTTGTGGAACTACAATTGCATAAACCAAAGTCAATAATAAGTATATAACCATAATGAAATATGTATTTGTTTATGTTTTCGAGCTGATATTTGGCTCTGACCTACCTGTGGGTATAACCGTTGTATTTTTATAGTCAGGAAACATGAAAGACATTGACCTAGACATATACCAATTCATCATTCTTATAATTAATTTCACTTCGGGATGTGATTTGACTTAATTATATCTTCACCAGTTATAAATTGTATATTTTTGGAGGTTTTTTCATTTTGTATTCACTAGAATAATGTTATGAGTTTATGACATTTAGTTAGAAACCAAGTACTAACATTTTATGTTAAATTAGAATCATAATAATTGCCGAATTATTGTACATTATTCACATTTTTCACAAATTGTTCAAAAGTGTGATCAATTAAAACAATAGTATAGATCATGCACAACTATTATTTGGGTTTAAACTAGATAAGTATATATATTTGTTTTGAGTACAATTTTTATGCTTAACTTTATTTATTGAAAATTTAATTAAATTCATTTTTAATTTACGAGAATAGTGAACCTCATACTATTATGTAGAAAAGACCAGGATAAAGAAAAATCAGAAATAAGTAATTGATTTATTGTTAATTTTACAATGAGTAGTTTTAGTTGCATAACCATGCATACTGGAAAAATATCAAATGCCAGTCAATAAATTACTTTGGTATACTATATTCTTAGTCTGAGCATCAAAGGTTTTTTTTGAAAGTTTATCATAGTATGTGTGTACTTACAAATAATGAATGAAAAATTGTACAAATATACAGATATTTGGGAAGTAACAGAATGCGAGAAACTATGAAAATGTAGATAATACATACAACGGTGAAAGTAACACTAAGCCTTACAATTACTAGGTATAATGTATAAATATAAGTGCTTTGCATTAAATTGAAACTATACAAAAATATTTTGAGCTGAAGGAGGATAGATTCTCAGATTAGATGTGGTTTGACTCTATAATTTCATTAGAAAATAATTAATGCAAAAAAGGAAACTAAACATGTCTTCAGTAAAACTGTGTAACGTTACATAAACATAAGTACATAAAATATGTTACATAATATAAATAATAATATATATATATATAACGGTTTTAGATTTGATTAGACATGAGACTAACTTTCGTATTTATTTAATTTAATTTATCAAAATTACTTATATTCTCTTAAATTTATTTTGTTTGTGATTTTGATTTATCATGAACCTTTAAGTAATAGTCTAGGACCGGTAATTTTTTACTAAAAAAATGAGTTATGGATAGACGAAAAAAAATTTTTAAACCAAACTATTTTTAATTTACACTCAGAAGATAATCTTAAATATATTACATTAAGATCAATTATTTTTTATTCATTTTTTTATTACTTATTATAGGTCACTCTTAATGTATTACTTAAATTAATTTTATGTAAATCAGTTGTTTAGTTATTTATTAAAATATTAAATATAAATGCTTATGTTAAATCAGCTTTCTATGTGTAAATTTTTATGAAAACATGTGTTTATTATATAATTAGTATTTACATTAAACCGTTCAAAAAAATTATTTTACTGGGTATGGGATTTTAAATAGAGGTAGTTTGCTTTGATCTAAATTATGTAACTACAATCAATATTTTTTTTACAAAAGTAAGCCCCTTCAATATGAAAACTTCTATAAAACCTTAAAATTAAAAACAAAAATTCTTTGCAATACTTGCGGTGATCTTCTGTGTAGTTATAATTGTGTTTATACATACTATAGGTATAACCATATCAATAATATTTCTCCAATTAACTTTTATTTCACCAAAAACTGTTAGGTGAAAGTAAAAGTAGTACGACTCAATTGCCTTCCAATCTCTTATGGCTCTATATAATAAATTACCTCAAAAAAAAAAAAAAAAATTGTAATTATAGCATCTATTTTCTAAGATTTATGTACACCTATTATTAATTATGAGTTATGACTCAAATAAATAAATAAAATGCCTACTTGATTATCATTCGCGTTCAAATATTATCTCGTCTCCCTTTCATTATAATCACTTGGGACTTTGGGAGATCATTTATGTTTAATGTTATAAAATATCTACGTATTGTGTAAAATAAACTATATTTCATTACACTAAGGCTACATCACAATATTGACATTTCTAAGGATTGTAACTTAAAAATAATAATTATGATAGAACAAAGAAAAAACGAGTTACTTTCAACTAATTCTTTATATACTTTTGGTATCTACCTATTAATTTATTTGTTTTATGCTATTAAAAAATAAACTAATTTAAATACTACTATTTTATTGCATATTCAAGTTAAATATTATGAATATTTTATTTATTTATTATCATTTAGATTTGTTTGATTTGAATGTATATTGTATAATATATAATCTGTATTTTTAATATCTAATATGTGTATAGATCAGCTACCTTTATAGCTATGACCTTTACACTAATTTTATTGTATCCTCAAAGTATATAAATCGTATGTTACTAGTAAAGGGAAAAAATTTATATTTAAGTTTATTTTTGACAATAATATGGTAACAGCACAATTTATAAATATTTTCGTTGTAATTTCCGTTCAATATATCTGAATTATTGTAATGTTTATACTAATCATTACACTTCGTTTTTTTTATTTCATAATGACGTATATATACTGGTGAAAAGAAAAGTTAATTAAATATAAATTAACAAGATTTAAATAATTTACGAGATTTAAGGTAGATAGTGTTATAAAAATCAAAAACAATTTACAATATATTAATAACTAATAAGTTTCACAATAACATATATATTTATAAGTATAGGTACATTTGAATATATTTAAAATAATTTTGTGTACTTTATTATGAATGTAGATTATAGTAATTATAGATTAATTTTAAGCTTTTTAATAATACAACATAATACAATATTAAAACGATTTTATATTGAATGTTACTAACTAAACTCTTTGTACCTACCTAGTTTACTATAAATTTAAATATTCTAATATTCTTATAGAGTGGATGTGTCAAATAGACAAGAAGTATTGGATTCTGCAGCTTTAGTTAAACAGCAAGTTGGTAACGTCACAGTATTAGTTAATAATGCTGGCATTATGCCATGCAGACCGCTGTTTTCTCAAAACCATGAAACAATTCAAAAAATATTTGATGTTAACGTTTTAGCTCACTTTTGGGTAAAAATATTACTTAAAATAAATTTTATAAATAATATGTACATTATATAATGTAAAAAAACTGGTTTAACCAGGCTTTAGAAGCTTTTTTGCCGAGTATGATTGAAAATAACCATGGTCACATCGTTGCTTTATCTTCAATGTGTGGTGTTATTGGATTACCAAATGTCGTACCATATTGTGCATCAAAATTCGCTGTAAGAGGTAATTGTTATTTACTTTTATAATTTTGTAAATCTAGTGTTTAATCAAAAGCGTGATGATATTGATACGTTCATATTATGCGAATGTATGATTTATTATTATAGTGAACAAACAAACTCTCTTTTTACTGTTCAGCTAAAATTTAGAAACCCACATAGTTTTTAGTAATATTCAAGGATCCAAGGTAGTCAAGGATCAAGGTCATTAAAAATGAGAGTATTTGACTTAGATGTTCTTGTTGTGTAATAAATATCTATATATAGATATATTGTGTACTATAAATTCAAGCATCTTTTCAAATGTATCCAGTTCTTTTATTGATTTATTATATAATTTTTTTTCAATGTATTCCTGATTAATTATACAGTATTTGTTTTCATTTAAGAAAACATTACAAATATATATATATATATATTAGGTATACAAATGATTATTTAATGTTTCATTGTACCTATATGAATATAAGAACTTAAAAATTAAAATTAATGGAAGTATAATGTTTATAATTTTATTAGTGAATATTAATATTTTATGTATTGATGTGTAAAAAATTATGTAAATATCAAATATTTTCTTTAATTTGTAGGCAGAAAATATATTATTCTTTTGAATATATATTGAGTAAATAAAAAAAATAAATAATGTACAATTATTTACAAAACAAAAAAAAGTTTTTAAATTGAATATGTTACTAGCTAAATACGTATGAAATGTTTATGATGTTCATATATTAATAATACATTTATGACTAATGAGCATATTGGTTTAACAGCATGATGTTATAGATGCTTGCTAATTTTTTCTTTTTTTCAAATAGTTATTCAATATGTTTACAATCTAATAATAAACTTAAATGTTAACAATATGTCATAAATGTCCATACATTTTTATATAAGTTTTGTATATTTAAACATTCATAAAAAGAATAATGAAATGTTTAAATATTGACATTTTTAAAAATGTCCATTACATGAGTCACTCTCACTAATACAGTCAAATAATTTTATCATGATAATAGCAATTTTATAGATATTTATTAAACAATAATGACGCCTCTGATTTTGTAGGACTCATGGATGCCTTGTATGAAGAGTTGAGAGTCGGTGATACTAGAAACCAAAAATCTGAAATCAAGTTCACCACCGTTTACCCGATTATGGTGAATACAGGACTGGTGAAAAAACCAAGAAATCGATTTCCGTTCCTGTTGGACATGCAAGCACCTGAAAAAGTAGCCAACATCATTGTAAAATCGATGAGGCGCAATGATAAAGAAGTCAGTATACCTTGGATGTTGTTGCCTCTTGACCGGATATCTAGGTACGTTATTATATAAAGTGCTTTATGAGTAAATATTATATAATATAAATTATAATAAAGCAGGCAGGTTTTTTTTTTAACAAAGCAATGCAATTTTGTAAAATAAAGTAGTCAACCGAATAAAATCTTCTTGACCTTAGGTGTCATAGACTTATGAACACTGGTGGGAGAAAATAATATTTACGTGTAATACGATTTAAAAATTGATAGTATAGTAATGAAGATTATTGTTTATGAACGTATGATTTTATGTAGATTGTTGCCCGGGAAATTTATTCAAAACGTTAAAGATTTTATCGACACCGGCTTGGATCCACACACCGAAGATTAAATTACCTGTGCACAAATGTCTTAACACACTAACTGACTTGTATATACATACAGCAATTCAGATGGTACAACATTTTCAAACAATATTTTGTTGCAATTGAATATCCGGTTTTTATTGATATTATAATAATTACATTTGTATTTTAAGGTATTTATGGTCTTGTAGATTTATATATTATTTAAAAATACTACTTAATATGTAATAATCCATATAATATAATTCATGATATAAATTATGTTATTTTGTAAATAATTGTTTGTACGATAAATGCAATATTTATATTGATAATAATAAATTATGAGTTTTTTGAGTATATTTCATTATAATTATTTATTTATTTTTGGAAAATATCTTATATAGTACAAAAGTTGCAAATATAAAATGTGTTGAACCCATAGTTTTACTTTCTTGAATTTCGGCCTACGTACAGACTGTTCCAAAGCTCCGATTGAGGTGTTATTTTATTTAACTTGTTTTTTTTTTTTTTTGATAATTAAAATCCATCAATAAAATAGTTTTGCCCTAAATCTTGAATTCACAATAAAATAAATTCCTTGTTTCACCACTCAGAAACTAAAAAAAAAAAAAAAATTAAACTGTTGCAAAAAATATTTTGTTCAGTATTACGAGTATGTGATGTGAGTAAACATAGCTAATCGAATATATCGTACAACATGTCGATTTTTAATATTTCTCGGTTGGAAAGACATCAAAACGTCATGCATGTGACGACTATAAGGTATGCGAAGCAAAAATTGATATCTACTAGTAGGACGAACGGGTCGGACGACGAAATAATGCGATGTAAAAGAGAAGGGTATCCGTAGGTAAGTGTACATAGAAAGTTGTATTTGATTATATACTTATGTACGATTTTCATACAGTCGCTCTAAAGTGTACAAAATTATAATTACGCTAATATGAAGTATTAATTATTAATTATATAAATATACGAATAAATGTCGGTTGCATATAAATAATTATATGAACGAGCTGACCATGTTGAAAAAATAATGACGATATAATAGCCGACAGGTACACACACACACACACACACACACACACACACACACACACAGATACATATACAAATATACAATACTACAAAACATATTATATTGTACCATTTCAATACCGACTCGTGTGTAACAAATTTAACTGTATTATATTGTGGGTATACCTATATACACTATCATTGCCCATCGGTTGTTGAGCGTTACGTAACAACCAACTGCGAGCATTTTTCGAGATACAGTAAATAGTTGAGTAGTAAATGATATACGTGTAGGTACGAGTAAATTCAGTGCCAAGGATGTCTATAGAATATGGAGCGTTCATGTCCCCGGTAGAACGGTGAATACAATACATATAAAAAGTTATTTTTCAATAAGAAATTAATAATAATAATAATATGGTATATCTTTACAAGGGATATTACACAATAGGGATGAAAATAATTGTAACAATACAGCGAGGTATCCGTTTCCGAAACCTCTGCAAAGCGAACTAGGTACCCTTTAAACAGTGATTCCAATATTCGTACAAATTAAAATCACGTGTTACTATCTATAGCCTATACACGCTTACGACGTTGGCCCGCACACTTTGACCACAAAAGTCTTATAGTTCGTACCAACATTTTGCAAGTGATCTGCGAGAATAATTTGCATGTGCAACTGTTTTCAAATTTCCAAGTCACACCTTCCCCAACTTTCACAGGGTTATCAACGTGAATGGTAGACCACAACTTCGGGTAGCCGACGCAAATAGTTGTGGGATTTCGAAACCGGTGCCAAACGAATCGGTACGATTTGCAGATGATTGCGAACATATTATTAAGTACACTTACGAGATCAGTAATTATTAGTCGAGACGTATGATATAATATTATTTATATACGTGTAATAGGTGAACACGCATTGCGTCCAGACGGATGTTTTGATCGTGTGATGATAGGGGAGGGTAAACATCATGATTGAATGCGAGAAAAAAGTTACTGGCCTCGTTCAGAGGTCGGAATAATATTCTAGTCGAATCGCGCGAATTCGCTCTCTCGACTTTCGTGTACGGACCAACGCGACCAAGACCGTATAAAAAGAAACGGCGTAAAACGATGGCCGGGGAATCTTTTGTTCTTCGACTCCCGAGTTCGGGCCGGCGTCTATTATTGTAACGGTGTGTACATTTTTATTCCGTTGTCTGTAACCTATATTATAATATAATAGGCTGGTACGCAACTGACGACGTAATTAATACACGATGGCGAATCGACATTATAATATGCGAGTACGTATCGCAGTCGTCGCCAATGCTATGCGATATTACACGCGACACAGATATAATGTCCCGACTACACGGTAGTTAGTGCGCGGTGCTTAAATTTTTTTTTTTTTTTAGATGCATTTCCCCGGCACCCCCGCGACGGGATTTCGATTTTAAAGTACGAGCTTCTTTTTGTGCTAGGTCTTAGCAGATTTGTGCCCGGTTTTCAGCGTTTGTACATCAAAACCCCGATTGTTTGTACGTTTTTTTTAAACTGGTGGTGCTGCGGAAATGACTGCACCACCACCTCAGAATCGACTTTTTCGAACAGTTTTCTTCATCGGGCCCGGTTTACCATTTGAGGGCGTTTTATACTTTTAAACGTTATACATTTTTACGATCCGTATTCCGTGCCCGTGTGGCCACTGATTGCACACATACTTGGCTGAAATAGCGCGCACCTAAAAGCTGTTACTTCATCTGATATTGAAAAAATAAAAATAAAACATACCAATATAATTTTAGCCGTCGAAGAATGTAATCGCCTTTAAAATTTGAGCACGGGACTGTGTCGTAACTTACGACATCGTAACCCCATGAATTGTATATTCGCAGCATCAAAGGTTGAACGCTGGCTGATAATTCGTTCGCTGCAGTTGTATCTATACACATATTATAATATACAACAGTACAGCACGGTTTATCCGGTCGGTCCGCGAGATGCGTATACGATGTCCGCCCGTGTTATGGCCGTCGTAATCATAATAATTATAATAATTTGTCATCATTAGTCAGCATTCCGATGTTGATGCCAAAAACGATGTAATGATTTATGGATACATCATTATAAGTATAATCATAACATGTGTACTATTATACGGGGCAGTGTAGGTGCACTTAGCGCAGCAGTCTCGCGTTTAATGATTGATTGATACCGCGACGATGCGATTAGCAACTGATTTTAAACACGCGTTATTTTTTTGAAATGTATTAACTTATTAATTATACTTAACTAAATAAAAAATGAATGTTTCAACACGATAAATGTTTTATGCAACGATACATTTTACAAGGTTACAATATTATTATACCATACACTAATAGACAATAGTGAATTTAATCGTTAAGACACTTAGTTAACATAATATTGTTTCTCACGAGCTTATAGTAAGATACTTTGGGCTAAGCGAGGTTTTAGTTTGGAATTTTTTATTGCCGATTCCGATGTGATAAGTTCCTGGTGTGATCCTTCGGTTGTGTTGAGTTTCATATGCGTAGGATTTTGAACCGATTCGTTATCCATATTTAGCTGTTATCATTCGTACGATACAAGAATTCATTTTGGAAAATTTGTATAATATAGGTACAATTTTAACAATCAACAGTTATCATGACGTGTTAATGCTGTTCAACAAATGCTTCGCACGCGCCAGTGCCGTAAAAACCGGGTGTGCAGAGTGTGCATTGCACACGGGCCACGGGCCTCATACTAAATTAACATACCTAGCGTTTTCAACAAAAAATTTCATATAGCCATAGCTACAATAATTTAACATTTAAAAAAAATGTAAGTAATTTTTTATTTTTGTGTTGTGTGCTCCTTTTATGAGATCCAGGACTATCATAGTATGGCATTTACTTAGGGCCTCGCGGTTAATCCTTATAATATTTTCTGATATATATAATTATAACATATGCACACATATAATATGTAATATAAATTTATTAATATATTAATATATACTAATATTTTTACAAGTTGTTGCATATTTATGATTATTCTTGTGACATCGGCTTCAGCAGAACGCTCATTCTCAAGCTTATTAAAAATTATCTACGGAATAACACATCGCAAGATCGGTTAGACAATATTGAAAGGCTTAATACTTCGCGAATCGATTGTAGATACTATAATTGATAATTTCGCTAATTTAAAAGCCAGGAAAAAGAATTTGAAATAGGGAACAACTGTTTGTTTTAATATTCAATAACTGTTTATTATTTTCTTTGTGTATTTTATTATTTGAATATTTTATGATTAAACAAGTAAAATGTGGTAGTTTTTGTAAAATAACATTATATAATAAACTAAAGGTATTATGTTTAATTATATTATAAAGGTGATTTTCATGTTATTATGTTAAATTCTTTGAAACTTCGAAGGTATTATATGGTTTAAAAATTAAAAGTATAAGTATGTATATTATGTCTTGTGGTTACTAAATTCGGTCGACATAAGAATTAATTAGTCATTATTATTACAACAAATTAACTAAGCAATGGATACCATTCTGGGTAATCGTACATTTTCAGAATGACTTCTAGCCATAAGACATAAATATGTAAAAAGTGATTTGCGATATCTATTAGAAACATTTATAGTTATTGTATTGTTTATAGGGCATTTAACATTTATAGGGCTTCAAGATTTGGGCTTGCACACGGGCCTCATGTAATCTAGTTACGGCACTGGCACGTGCACATAACTTTAATTAGGTTGGAAATGTTTCACGAGTTTTTGTAAAATATTTTATAAATTGGTTTTCCAGCAAACAAGAGATAAGGCTGGATCAACACCCCAATCCAGCAGAAATTCAATTACTTGAGTACACTTAACAAATCACAAGACACTAAGCATCTCAAACGCCAAAAAATATAATATATAATAATATAGTATAAGATTTTTAGACTAAGGCCGGAACTACTTTCACACATGTATTTTTTATTTATCAATATACTAATTTAACACAAGTATTGATGTACACACTAGTACATTACGCCTTTTAAATGTATTGTTTAAGATCTTTGATCATTATAATAAAAGCTTTCGGGAAGTTTTAATAAAATAAGTCATTTATGTTTCTCTTTAATAAGTACCTATTGGCTATCTGGCATATGTCAAAAAATGCTCGTGACCTTTTACATGCCTCTCAATTCTCGATTGCGATTATTTTGACTATTTTGATCGAAATATCCCTTCAAAGTTTCAAACTTATTTTTGCAATTAATCAATATTGTAAGATGTGTACGTTTTTAATGATATTTTCGTATATGTATTTCATTCATTACGATCAAGACACTAATCGAGATGAATTTGAATCATGTATTTTGTGATTTTTAAGATATATTTTTTCAAATTTAGACGATGTATACCTGTGGCCTAAGGAACAATGATTTTGAAAGTAATGTGAAAAGTACCTCGAGTTCAGTTAATTGTTAAAGTCTAACATCAATTGTTTTACAATACGACTTATTGTTTAAGAATACAAAAATAAATATAAAACCGTGGCCGACGTTAAATGTTGCAGCAATCTAAAATTATATTATTACAAATTAAATATATGTATAAGCCCTGTATCCGTAAGTATAACATCAACAATTTTATAGTTTTGCCCTTGATTTCATTTATTATGTAAGTACGTGTGTTATTTTAATTGAATAATTTTAAATTCATAAGTTACATATATATTATTTCCATATATTTTTATGCATAAAGTGTACATTAATATCTTAATTTTAGTTTGATTTTTATATTCATCAAATTATTAACCACAGAAATACATAACATAAAATTCATAAACTCATAATTTTTTTCGAGGGACATTTTTTAACCAACTGTGTTGTGTAGGTCGTTCGTTAAATTTTTAACGATGGTTCTTAATATTTATAAATATATAAATAAAAATCATCGTAATTATTATTATTTTTATTTTTTACATGCATAGTGCAATACAACGCCATACGTCAGTACGTCACATATGCCATAGACATATCAAATATATTTTAATTATTTAATAATAGATTATTATGAAGCATCTCATTAATCATTATTAATGAATAATGATTAATATACTGAATATATAATTAATAAATGAACAACATCATAAATAAAATCTGTAGTGAAGTTATAAAATAATATAAGTAGTCCAAATAGTTTTTAATATTTCAACTGTGAATTAATGAATATTATTAGATTCTAAACGGAGTGATGGAATCTATTGGTTTTACAATGATGTGTGTTTTTTTTTTAATTTTAATTTTAATTTTTTTTTTTGTGTTTGAGGACACGATTTTTGGTAGTAAAATTGCTTCGATTTTCTTAAACAGCAACTTTTCTAAAAGGAAAGTAAATGTAGATGGTACTTGGGCGAGTCAAAAGTCCAACTTTTTCAATACTTTTTTTAAAAAAATCGAAAAAATGATAAAAAAATTACGAAAAAACGGGAAATTTTACGCAAAATCACGTTTTTACAAAATACATTTATTTAAAATACTCTAACTCAAAAACCAGAAACCGCAACAATTAGAAATTTTCACCAAATCTTTATATTGGCGTTTTCTATACATAGTTAAGTTTTCAAAGTATTTTGACATATTTTGACTTATTTATAGACAATTTAAATTTTCGATATTTGTAAATTTTTTTTTTTAAACATCTATAAAATTTAATTGGCTAACCGAAAACTCTTGAAAATTTAATACAAGGTTTGTAATAAATTAGAATTATTGTTACTAAAAAATGTCGGAGATCGTTTCACTCAAATTTTTTTTATAAGCCCATAAAGCTCAACTTTGTATGAAATGTGTCAAAATCACGATAATTTGCAAGTTATTTTGTAGTTGAAAATTCATAAAATTTTTTTGTTTATACTTAAAGTTCAAAATTTTAACACTAAGTTTTCCATAAGCTAATCTTCATAAATATATAAAAAAAATTTTACCGAACTTAAAAGAAAAAAATTTATGACTGTTTGAAATTGAAATTTTTACGAAATTGCATTATAATTCAATTTAAATATAAAATACTATATTATTATATACACATTTTAAACAAACATATTAACTCCGTTCAGAATCGTTATTCATATACAATGATATCTATCATTGCATTCAAATTTAACAAATCCATTGTAATAATGACCTATCTTATAAACGAGGTGCACTCCTCCCCCAACTGTACAGCAAAGCGAGACCCATCCGTTCTTTTTTTATTGTTATTATTTTTATAAATTAAAGTGAAGCTTTACTCTATGACTTGAGTATATTATTATCACAGCTTATTTTTTCTAATACCTATTGTTGCATATATTTTTATTTAATTGATGGATTTATTTTTTACTAATCCACGATTATTATTAGTCTCCAGACTCTTTTAAAACAATCATTTCAATAATAATTTTATAGTTATTTAAGAGGGTCAATTTTTTGAATTTTTAACTTATTATAGTGCACTAGTGCTTGTTCATAAATACAAATAATTATATAGAATATTACATATACAATTTCATTTTTGAAACTAAAAATACCTTACTTGAGTACGTAATTTCAAAACACTTGTATAACTGCAATATTTCAGTTATATCTTTAATTATTCATGAATAATATATTTTGATTAAGGTTTATTTAAAATCATTTTTAAAAACATCTTACTAATATATAATACAATTTCGTTCTACAAGTTCATTTATATTTTTTCAATTTTGAAGACAAGTAATTTTTTGTCTTACCGCGTAAAAACCGTAATAGTATTCGAAATAATTTTTCTAAGGTTTTAAAAATAAAATAAAAAGATTTTATGTAAGGTCGCTTTTTTATCGAAATAAATGGTTATGAAATTGTTAGTACGGCAAAACCAATATTTTTTTTACTTATACTCTTTAATACATAGTTCCAATACGTTTATATACTATTTACATTGAACTCAGTTCGAATTCGAATATCAATAAAACCTATATTTTATGATCCAGTTCGGGTTTACATCCCAACATTCCCAACATCCAAGTGAATATCAATATTCAATATTATTAAATATTAATATCGATTTCATGTTTTAATTTCACGATGTCCATTAATAATACACCTACGTATGTACACAAGAGTTGTGCATCATGTAATCATGTATCGCAAATGCACGTATATACAGAAATATAGAACTCTATCATGTATCGTATTTCATCAGTCGCCTTAATCATTCATCCGTATTTGTTTCATACAGCGATGGACTGCCAAAGTCCGAAATGTATTCCGTTATACAAAGCGTTGCATTCGCGTTTATTGACGATTGATTTTGTAACATATTTACCGACCGAATTTAAGTCAAGTAGCAATAGTACCTACCTATTACAGACAAATGATTAGCAAGATATCGTAGATGCCGGATACTGTTCTCGTATTAGTCGCATTCAAATGTGAAAACCAGCCGCTGATCAATAATATGTATATAATAGGTAATAATATTCATTAATAACCGTTTTACAATCAACGTCGTCGTCCCGAAACGTAATTAATGTTCTACACAATATTGCGTTGTCAAACGTCGAGAGTAAAAACGAATTATAAGGAGTTTCTATTATTATTGTAATATATCATATTGAATTTACATAACAGCGCCTCTTCGATCGCCACGTACACACCTATATGTACACATATATATAAAATAGGTACCTACCTATGTATAATAGCCGGCAGACACGCGTATTTTGGACAGACGACTATTGTGGACAAGCATCAGTGCGGGGTACAATCCGTACACGCACTTCTCGTGTGCAATTTCACCGAGGTCTGATTCGGGATAGTTTCATGACCCAATATAAGCAAAACGTGGGCTTTGTCATGAGTGTATACAGTTGTCCGAGACAGTAGCGCACACAGGAATTTTTTCGGGTATTTTCATTCTATGCATGAGCCAGAAGTATGGTAAAAAAATTAAACAGTATATAATTACTAAATACTTGAATAGAAAATGAACAACATGGGTATTATGATCTACAAACTTTTTAATTTATAAATCCAACACACATATTTGAATAATTCATATTATCATGGCAAAATAGACTGTCTAATCTACTTTGTCAAGCATATTATATCGTAACAGCCATGACTCACAGTATGCTTTAAAATGTAAAACTTAGTTAAAAGTAATTTAATAAAGGAAGACATTTTGGAGGGGGGAAGGTTGTACCCCCTCTGTGTGCGCCACTGGTCCGACATCGTTATAATATTATAAACCTGTATTAAACAAAACGGTCAATGAATAACGATATGTATACGAGTTTCCCGTTGTTTCCTTTTTTCCTTGTCATCAAGTCATTATCCGATACAGTAACACAATGATAAAACGCAACACTCGTTAAACAATGAAGGTTAGTTAAAAAAAAAGAATTTCATTCAAAGGGTTCTGGTAACGTATTACTCGGGGTGAGACATAAAGTTGGTCGAAAGACAGGGGTGGTTAGTGATCGTATATATATATAATTGATACAAGTTATAAAGCTAAATATTGTTCATATACTTTGGAAATAAATATACCATTAGCTTCGAAAAACGATTCCGATTCGCTTTTGAGATGGGTCAGGCTGACCCGGTCAGCAATTGTGTCTAAAGATATAATTTACATTTATGTTATATCAGTATTATAAGTTTTCAATAATTTTGTAATCTTCAGGTCGGTTAAACATACTTAAGCAAAAAAAAAAAATCAGGTTTATAATTAACTCAACACAGACCACAGTGTATAATTTTAAATTAGAACATTAACACACAGTCATTACATATACGAGTAAGTTAACAAAATTACTTAAACCGTCGCGAATAGGGCATCTTGTTTCTACATAATATCAAATATACATTATTGTAAGTGAATATTATAAAGAATTAACAATAATATGAAAATAAATATTGCTAAGCTTTTTATTTGTTTTACAAACCTTTGACTGTAGTTAAGTACTGATCAAAACTATAATAAATTAGAATGAAATATAAAAATAATTGTTGGAAGTAAACAGTGTTAAGCAAAGTTTTATCTAGATAATTATTCAAATAAATATTTAGTCGAATAAAAATTTAATCAAATGATTTTTTTACAATTATTCCAATAAAAATGTATTTGACTAATTTAAAAACATTATTATTCGAATAAAAAAATATTAATATAATTTTTTCTATAATTTTATTATTCGAATAAATTTGTGTTTGACAAATTTTCAACTATGATTATTCGACTAAATTTCAAATATAGATTTTCGAATAATATTACTTGAATTATAATTATAATTAGTTACTTAATATTATTAGTCTTATTTATTGAAATGCAAAATTTATTATAATTTGTTTTTATTTTTGCTATAGTTATTTATTCATTTTTTTGTTATGATTATTAAATATTATTCATATTATAATATAATTAAATTATTATTAAAATATAATTTAAAAAATATATCCATTTTTTAAGTTTCTTCTATTGATAAATATTTGTTTCATTTAAAATATTTTTACATTTTCTGAATAAAATAATATTCAAAATCGTGTAACTAAAAATACAACACCAATTATTGTTTATATATGTCTGTTTTTAATTACTAATTATATGTTTGCCAAAATAAAATAAACGGAAATCATTCGAAAATCTATGTTTGAAATTTAGTCAAATAATTTTTTTTTTCTAATGATAATGTATTCAAATTAGTGGACAACATTTTAATTCGAATTAAATGTTATCTAAATAATCATCTAGATAAAACTTCGTTCGAATAACACCCAATTCTGGATGTAAATAGCAAAAATATTCAATGTAAATTAGTATTCAATACGAAACTAAGTACTTAAACACTTTTACTTAAATATGAGAACATTGCTTATAATTTATATTCTATTATAATGTTATGTACCGATTGTACCGTTATAAACGTTTGCGTTTTGAAAATGTATCTATTGTGTACAAAGAGTGCAAATTAAACAATGAGTACTTTAAGTGTACTTAAAACAACAGTATATTTGTATCCCTAAGGAGGTTAAAAGAGATAAGAGGGGTAAAAGTCATTTAACTGGAATCGCTGAAGCTATATGAATATACGTAAAATGTTGCCAGTAGTTTCGTATTACGATGTAAAAAACCACTACTGTACTACAACGTAGGTATCTTGATTAATTACAACTTTAAACCTCGTGTTATTTGCATTCGTGTCCATAATACTGGCAAATTAAACCCCGGGCTACGAAATCTAGTTCTGTAATATTGTCGATCTATAAATATTAAAAATACTATGTGTACGACGACATAATATACCTATACTCCCATGCATAATATAAGTAGCAGATATTTCGAGTTGGTAAGATAACCAGAACAACAGTCGAATAACGTAGTGTAATTTTTGCAGTTATTAATCAAACAGATACAGTTTTTTCGGTGTCGTTGGGTTCGGAAACGATATGGGTATAATATTTTTGTGCGTTAAATGTCTGGACATATTGAGCCATCACGTTTGGGTGCATATTTTCATACACATAATACAGGTATACTCAGAGGTGTGTCCAGGATCATAATTTAGGACAGGCCTGGTTATAAGAAGAATACTATTAATTAGTATAATATACACATTGTTTTTTTAAAGGAATTTTAAATATATTTTTAAATGTGTGTATACTTCTTAGTTAATCATAATATAAGATAGTAAAAATAATAACTTTTTATAATATTTATTTAGTAAATTGAATTTTTCTATTATTTATTTTGGCAAACTTTTCAATAATCTTTATAAGATCTTTCAATAACTCTGAATTGAATTTGCTTTTAATTGATATTAATGCTCAATTATAAAGACGCGTAGTAGTCATAGGTGTTCATAAATATGCCTTGATTCTTTTTATTGTCTAAAAACTTATTTTGGTTGATGCCAAACTTACTGGTATGACCAACACGCGTTCAATAACTAATTTAATTTTCTCAAATGACTTTCCTATATCACATATTTCTTTGTGAAAATCCATAATATTTTTACAGCTATTGATGACAATGTACATATTTTTCACTAATCGGCTTTAAATTACTACTTTATTCGAAAAATATTCATCATCTTTATTATAATTTGTTATAATATTCTTATGTCGATTTTTATTATTTGAAAAAAAATTTAAATCTGAAGCTATAATTTCAGATTTTGAATAAAAATTACTGAAGCGTACAACGTATAGTCGACGCACGTTGAATTATCCTATTTATGTAGTACGCCGATGTATTCATATTTTAGTATTTCACATTAAATTGTGTTAAACACAAAAAAATTTAATTTAAAAATGTATACTCGCATCTGCAACCATTATAATAACCCTGTATTTTTGTTAATGAGTATTGTTATTAAGTATATTTATAACATTGTCTTCCTTTATAATTGCGTGTAAAAATCGTCCTTGACGATGATAATGAACAGTGTAATTGGTAAAAAATGCGCAAACACGTGATATTTGCATAGATATTATAATATTTTTATTATAATCAACGATAAAATATTGTAATTGCGAAATAAAAACCTGCGCTTGCTTGTAGCATTATTATTTATTTTATTTTAACTGGGGGAGGTGGTGCTGTACCTTCTCAAGGTCTCCCCTGTAAGTAGTATTATTGTCGACGAGTATTATATCCAAAGTTTGCTTTTGATTAAAACAATAATGTCACGAAACGAGACAGCACCAACACGGTGGCCAAACGTCTTAGGACCTCCTGGCCCTCCCGGCAAAAAAGCCTTTCTGAAGGTTCCTTTGACACATGCCTCTGCAGCACAAGATTTCAAAGTAAAGACAACTTCTTCTCCAACTTCATTAAATTTTAAAAATAACAAAAAAATATCATAAAAGAACAAAATACAAAAAACAAAATGGACAAATCCTTAATAATTACAAGGATAATACTGTAAGCAGTAGTGAGTAGGAGAAAAAAAACGGTAATGAACTATTAGAACACATTTTGCGAATTGTTCAGATAAATGTTGAAGGCATGTTAAGGGTAAAATTTGAGCACATTAGTCATATGTTCCATAGCGCGGATATCCTGGCCCTCCAAGAAATTTTCATCCCAGATGGTCAAATAGAGAGGCTAAAGATTCCAGGTTTTCAGCTGATCGACTTTGTGGGGTACAGCAAACACGGTGTGGCAACTTTCGTGAATCAAAAATTGAACCCAAAGAATATTAAGTGTATCGAGGGGAACAAACACACGGTTGGAATCGAGGTAGGAGATATCAAAATTTTTAATGTATGTAAACCGTCGTCGGAAGATAGAACTACGTCTTTGCTACCACAAGCTGACCACCCAGCAGTATATATCGGGGACTTTAATTCGCACATTATTTTATTTTAACTGTTTTAATTATCCGGAGTTTTACCGCGCGTTGTCCTTATACGGTTATTATGTTAACGGTATTTTTCTTATTATTCAGCATACTATAGTCAACAATTCAACATATTGTGCTGTTTTATCGCAATGTTCAAACTAATATCATTATTTTTCTATTTTATTTTTTGAAATATAGAATTATATTATACAGACTAGTTGATGAAAGTTCTTTCATTCTTCCTTCAATTCTTTAAAGGAGGATCCTTTCTTCTCCTACTTCATTTGCTTCATACATATGAGATATGACTACCTGAGTCTTACTGTTGCTGATTTCCCTTTGAATTTTTCTTGAACTAGAGATGTATACATATGTATACATGCATTATTCTTATCGATATTTTTAACACACTTCGATAACACTAAGTTTCGAACATTTATATTAAAATATAAATGTTTACTACAATCATCATTTAATTTTGAATATATGAGTGAACGACTGTTACTATAAAATTAGGGTTTTCATGATTAACAGTCTCATTCAGATTTATTTGATAAATATTATGAAATATTTTATTATATCATGATGATAATTTTTTTGTTAGTATTTTTCTGATGTTTATTGTATATGTGATGAATCATGAATAGTTTTCTCCTCAAAAAAATCTTGATCAGCTTGAGAAATCTACACAATAATATGCATGTTACAAAAAAATAAATAAATAAAATAAAACTTCAAATTTAATATTTTGTTTTTGAACTGTAATTGCTCTCGACTTTACTATAACAATGACGGAGCAGAGAAGAAGAAAAGTAGTTTAAATAAAGTAGCCTTGTATAATTTTTAGTTTAGTATTTTTTCATGGATAATTGATTAAATTTCAATGGATTGCAGACAAATACTTGTGTTGGAAATGGACCGTGTTAATTTACAATTTAATATGTTCCTTAATAAAAAACTGCAGATAAAATTATGATCTAATATGAGCTCCCAAAAAGGATAGTTCAAGGGCAGATACAAAGGTTATGAACAAAAACAAGGGGGGATTTACATTTTGATTACGCGTTTTAAATACTGATTTTAATTTTTTTAGAAAATGTTGATAATATGTTTAATATTTATAGGTATCAGTTAAATTTGAATAGTATTTCTGAATTAAATTTGGTTTAAACTGTTAAACATGACGTAGGTATTAACCTAATTACTTATTACCTATATTACCTAATAAAGGTAAAATAACCTTTATTTTTATTTTTAATAGTGTATACCTATGAAGAGATCATTTTTTCTCCGTAACATACCGCCTTCCACTTAAAATAATGGTTGTTAGATTTTATACTTATTCGGTGTCAATAATCAATGATATTACAGTCTATCTATATTTATTGAGCTAGATTTTTACAACTATATAATAAATTATTACGCATGCATCTTTAATTAATAATAATTTATGTAACTTGGAACTTAAGCCTATGCTTAATAGATGGTAAAATAACAAATGTACCTATTCATTTTATCTATCTGACCTTGTAATATTTTATTAATGTGTTGTACATCAGTGTATAATAAAAATATTGTATTTTTTAGGGAATATATTACAATGAATTATAAACTTAGACTTATAATAGAGTTACATTTCGATGTTTAATAATTGGTATAATATTTTATTTTTCGTACCTACTACCAAGGACATAAACGAAATAATTTTCTGATGTTTCACGTATTTATAACGTTGTAGTAACCCCAGTGTGGGTAATAATTAGTCAAGTACTTTATTATAGTGGTATTATTATTTTATATGTAAATAAAAAATAATGTTTTAATCATTAAACTCTACAATTCTGTTTATTAGTTTATAAATTATTACACATACCTAGTCGTATCATGTGATTAAAATATTCAAATGAAGCTAAACATCCAAGGTCTTTTAAATGAGTGCGCTCTGAGGTGGAATGATTTTGAGCAGCATTAATTGAATGCATCTGGTATAGTATTATATATGTTACGCTGAATTTATGAATTTATGAATTTTGTCGGCAACAGCGTTGCTAATTTCATGCAATTTTTCTGCCGATTTCATGTAAAACAACAATTTTATAAATTCAGCGTAACACATACATACATAGGCATGTCTACGGGGGGGGGGGGGTAGCCCCCGGCGGATTGTGACCAACTAAAAATAATGTCAGGAAAAAAAAAAGGTCACAAGATCGGTACATTTTATAACTTATAAAAATTATTTGTTTTTTAAAAATAATAAAAATTTTGTCATAATTTATGTTTTAAAAAAAAAAATCTTATATCTATATAAAACGTTTATATAACCAAAATCAGGTTATTTAAAAAGCTGATTTAAAAATGTCTTATGTCTCTCCAGTCACCTAAGTCTGGGTGCATTGCATATTACACAGTATGATTCTGGTTATGGTAAAGTTTAAATAATAAAAAGAACCAGATGGGCTCTGCTGTACAGTTGGGGTGGAGTACACCTCGTTCATAGGATAGGTCATTACAATGGGTTTGTTAAATTTGAATGCAATGATAGGTATCATTGTATACGAATAACGATTCTGAACGGAGATGATATGTTGGTCTAAAATGGGTATATAATAATATAGTATTTTATATTTAAATTGAAATATAATGCAATAGTATGCAATTTCGTGAAAATTTAAATTTCAAACGGTCATAAAATTTTTTTCTTAATGTCCAGTAGAATTTGTTTTATAGATTTTTGAAGAATAACTTATGGATAATTCAGTGTTAAAATATTAATCCTTGAGTATAAACTGAAAAATTTTTATGAATTTTCAACTACAAAATAACTTGAAAATCATCGCGATATTAACATGTTTTATACAAATTTGAAATGTATGGGCTTATAAAAAAAATTAAGTTAATCGATCTCCGATATTTTTTAGTTACAATAAATATTACTTATAATATAAATTGTATTAAATTTTACATTTCAAGTATTTGCCTTATTTGGTTTTTGAGTTAGAGCAAATTTCAAAAACCAATATCATTTGTCAGTGTAGAATATTATACATTATATTATATTTTACATGTAATTTTATGTCAATATTCGCTGTTCAAACGCTTGTAAAAAAAAATTGTGCCTATGGATTTTAATAATTTTTGAATAACAATAATAACTACTGTGAAATCTTTTATTAAATTTTCAAGTATTTTGTATTAGTCAATTTTTTTTTATCAACGGTTATAAAAAAAAAAAATGTAATCAATTCGAATATTTCAAATGTCTATAAGTAGCTTAAAAATCATTATAATATTTTGAAAAATATATGACATAAAGTTAATACTAATCTTAACAGCTGGTAAAAATTTCAAGTTTCTGTGACTTTTATTTTTTGAATTATAACAAATATTTAAAATCGTTTGAGGAAAAATCACTATTTTATGCAATTTCGTAAAAATTTAAATTTCAAACGATCATAAAATTTTTTCTTTAAGTCCAGTAGAAATATTTTTATAGATTTTTGAAGAGTGGCATATAGATAACCTAGTGTTAATATTTTGAACCTTAAGTATAAACAGATTAAATTTTATGAATTTTTATCTACAAAATAACTTGCAAATTAGCATGATTTTGACACATTTTATACAAATTTGAACTTTATGAGCATCTCCGATATTTTTTAGTTACGATAAGTATAACTTATAATAAATATTGTATTGAATTTTCAAGAGTTTATGGACAGCCAAATAAATTTTATAGATTTTTCAAAAAAAAAAAAAAACTTACAAAAATTGAAAATTTAAATTGTCTATAAATAAGTCACAAAAAGTCAAAATACTTTGAAAACTTAGAGTATTATAAAAAACGTAGTTTGTCAAAACGGGAATTTGCATAAAATTTCCCGTTTTTTCGTCATTTTTTTATCGTTTTTTTCGACGCTTTTAAAAAGTTCTGAAAAAGTTGGATTTTTGACTCACCCAAGGACCATCTACATTCATTTTCCTTTCAGAAAAGTTGCCGTTTAAGATAATATTATATTTTTATAATTTATGATAATTTTATGTTTGTCATTTAAGTAAATAAAAAGTAAAAACCCATCTCAAGGTGCTTAAGCTATGAAAAACCTTCAGTAGAGTCTTCCTGTGTCATAATGTGTGTGTTGTGTGTAACATAAAACATTCGCCGTAATCTTGGCATTAATGACTACATTATAATATTATGTTCATAAACGTATTAGGTAGTATATATAGTAATTTGCAACCCAAAAGTTTGGTATAATGGTTATCCTTCAGCCACTCGCTAATAAGTCCGCGTATTCATACTCGTTGAATTTTAAAACTAGTCAACTCATCTGATCATTATTTATTTAATCAAACACTCGTCTAAGCAGATCTGAGAAGACGTTGTTCCTGGATCCTGGATTGATTTTTATTTCTAGCAGATGGATATCGTACAAAAATGTTTAAAATTACTAAACGTTTTGGTACCTACCGAAATGATAACTGAAAATATAATATTGTCAATTTAGTTTTAAACACCCAAAATGTTGAGTAGATGTCATAGATCACAAAACAAAGCGATAAAACATCAATACGTGCTATAGTCAATATAAAACTGCAGTTATAGGTCAAGTTTATCTGTAAGTTATAATTATGTTTTGAAAACAATTGGCAAAAAAGAATATTGACAAGTTTTTTAATTTTAAATTTTTTAGAGCGTCTACCGATGGTTTTTAAGTCATTTAAATCCGGGCCTTGTAGTGATCATTACCGAGATATAATTACCACTCTCTGATTAATCGTTCATAATTGTAGCTTTTAAGATTATAAAGAAAAACCAAATTTCTTAATGGGGTTCTTAATTGAAAAATTCAACAGTCTATAAATAGCACAAATATGAAAAATAATAAAAGTATTATTTCCGTTGTTTGTTGAGCGTGTTTTTGGCTATTAATCGATAGTTTTTAGGACATATTGTCGTAAATTTACCACTATCAAGTTTCCATTATTTTTTTTAAACTTATGGATAAACTTGGGTTAAAGTTATCCAAGTTCTTTATATCTTAAGTATAAATACCAAAAATGTTATGAATTTTCAACTACAATATAACTTGCAAAATATCGTGATTTGAAACATTTTGTAAAAATTTAAACTTTAGGCGTTTATAAAAAATTTGTGAGCAAAGATTTTTTTTTTTTTTTTAATTGCGATAAGTCAAACTTATAATAAACTTTATATAATCCAAAACGTAATAACAGACACAAAAAAATAAAATAATAAAAAAACACATCATTGTATCAGAATTTAAAATCAATATGCTTTGAAATTCAATGAAATATAAGGGATTATTATTATTCGTTTTACACTTTGAAACAATAGGATTAAAACTAATCATTATCATTGTAATAGACATATAATCTATGTGAAATTTGGAAATAATATTTTCAAACAATGTAAATAATTCTAGGTAGATTAAAGAGTTTAAACTATTCAAAATTCCCACACTAATTTAAACACAGCAATCTGTGTGGTATATATTTATTTATTTATAATATTCAGGGCCACTAAACTCGCAAACTGAAGGTAAATATTTAATCTTTGACAACAGCTGGTATATTTTTAATCATTAGAATCCCTATAATTTAATATTACAAGTTATATTTCTGGGTCTTCAGGATCGTTGAAGAAACATCAGCATTTCAACCCAAGCCTAAAAGCGATTAAAAATAAAGAGAGGTGTATGCTTATTAAACCCGTAAAAAAGGTTGAAAGATGGAAAAAATATTTTATAAAATTACTCAATAACGAAATCCCAGCACACTCTGTGGAGCTGACCGTATATCAAAAAGCTGAATCTTTAATAAACGACATAACTCAGTCACACAGGACCAGTTTGTGACACAAAGACAAATTAATGAAAAAGAAAGTTCAATGAGGAACTCCAGGAATAACCAGGATTAGCACTAGTAACTAGTTATTTAAGAGGACAAAAGTTAATGTGATTTGGCCATATCATGAGAAGAAGTGAAGAAGAAACCACCAGAGCAGTTATAGAATTGAAACCGGAAGGGAAGAGACCTCGAGGCTGACCGAGGAAGAAGTAAATAGACGTAATAGAAGATCTTAAAACTGTAGAAGTACAAGAATAGAAAGAAATTATTCAAGATTGAGAAATATGGAAGGATATAGTGATGAAGGTAAAAACTCTAATAGAGTTATAAATGACAAAGAAAAATAAGAATATTGCTGTAGTATTATCGATAGTTTATAGAACAGTTTTACAGTTTTTATTTTGGAATCCCAGTGAAGACGGAAAAAAAAATTTAAAAAATTTGAGTAGTGTTCACTATATAATATACGTAATATATACTGCGGAATAATATTATAATTCACAGCACAATTTTTACACGGACGCGAGAGAAACGTGATGTAAATGGTGATAACTCTTTGAATATTCTAACCATTAGGAAAATGTTATATCTGTGTTGTGAAAACGTGCAGTAACAATAATAAATAGATTTCTCGTCGCACCGCACAATGGTCATTTATTGTTACAATAATGCAATCTGTGACGTCGGTAAAATGGCACATGGACATGACGTATGTATGTTTGAACATGATAATTGATAACGGTTATCGAGCAATTTCTCGTGGTGGTGGTGTTAAATTCGGCGCATGAATTCGAGAAACGGTATTATTTAACGCCTTAACGGTGAATGGTGTATGTATGCGACATATTATAATCGGTGCACAATTAATAGTGATTCGATGGTTAAGCCCGACCTCGTTGCAGATTCATATGATTAATATATAGTAAGTAAATACATGTGGATACGATTATTGCACACCGTTGAACGTCTAATATGTATAATATATTAAAAAAAAAAAATTATCCGGACTTCGAATATAACATTAGTGCTTCTCCACATGGCGCGTGTATTGTTTTAATTTTAGTTCGGTGATGTACATAATAATAATAATAATAATTTAATTATTTTAATATTTATTTAATATTAATAAAATATAATAATAATAATAATTATTAAAATATCAGTCATTATAATAATAACAGCTCAAAATAAAAATCAGTATAAACAACATACATGCTCTCGGACTTGATTCACGTACTTGTGTGTGCATTGTGCTGTATGCGTATCGTGGGTGCGTGCCGTGTGGGTCTATAGGTACATTGAATGCAATGCCCAATACATTTACTAAATATTTTAGTTCTGTTATCAACATAGTATAGCGAAATGCTAAAAACAATTACGGATTTATGATACATTTCTATACCATTTAGATTCCTTTTATCTTAACGCTGATCTCTAATACGTGAACATTGATCAGAGGCGATGAAAATAAGTTTATGGAAAAAATATTGACTATTCCGTCCACGTACCGGACACAATTATTTAACTCCTCGCGAGGTTCACCTACATATAATTAATCCTATACAAAACAAAGAACACGTTCTGTCCATAAGATATAATCAATAATATAGTATATATAATATAGTGCCGATTGAGTATTATTATTGGGCGTATATAAAATGATAAGATCTTCAGATTTCAGAAAATATCTCGGAGGCCAGAATCATGTTGACGTGATGGGAACTAAATAATTATATATATATAACTATGCCATAAGATTCTTTTTAAGATTTGATAGTAATTCATGTGTTTTTAGAACTTAAAAATTAGTTTATATTTATATGGATCATTTCTTTTTATAAATACTCAATAATGTAAAAGTGTAAAGTTAAGCTTTCGATTTTTTTTCTCATGAACATAAATTTTTAGAATTTATATATATATATATATATATATGTATTTATTATACTAAGTCTTTTAAACAAAAACTAAACGATATCCATAAATAATTTAAATTATTATTTAAATTTCAGCCTTGCACTGAGACTGAGTGTTTGTCTTTTATCGTGTATTTCATATTATTGATATGCATTCGAATAGAGCAGTGATTAATGATCATTTATCAAAATAAAAATTTAAAAATAAAAAAACGATTTTGTTCAAAGTATATTAGAAGAATGGTTAAAAATTATAATAATTCCTATTTGAACGAATCAAGTAATAAAAAAACTGTAGTATTTGTATGTAAATACTGTTATTAAAACTACAAGTCTTATGAAACTCAAAATTAAGTACTTATTTTACCCAATACTATTATATCTAAAAAAAATTAATGTTATTTTTTCTATGACATTGAAAAAGCATATATTCTATTAACATAATATCTGCTATTTTCGTTATACCTTGAAAAGTTATAAAATGTATTATTATGAAACATTATTTTAGATTCTGAACGGAGTGATGGAATCTATTAATTATACAATGATGTGTGTTTTTATTTTAGATTCTGAACGGAGTGATGGAATCTATTGATTTTACGATAATGTGTGTTTTTTTTTTTTTTTTGTTTGACGACAACTTTTTTGGAGTAAAAATGCTTTGATTTGCTTATCTAGCAACTTTTCTGAAAGGAAAGTGAATGTAGATGGTACTTGGGAGAGTCAAAAATCAAACTTTTTTAATACGTTTTGCAAAAATCAAAAAAAAAGTTAAAAAAATAACGAAAAAACAAGAAATTTTACGCAAAATCACGTTATTCCAAACTACATTTTTTTAAAGTGCTCTAACTCAAAAACGAAAAACCGCAACTACTTGAAATTTTCACCAAATCTTTATATTGGTGTTCTCTATACTTGGTTAAGTTTTCAGAGTATTTTGACATATTTTGACTTATAACATTCCCAGTTGATATAATTTTAATCAATAAAATGAGCTATTTATTATAGATACCCTATTAAGCTGACAATGATAATTATGTTTATTTAATGGAATACGTTCAAGTAAAATATTGAATTAAAAAAATTGTTATCTTTTTAAAATTTAAATGA